>CAUYTI010054414.1:0-14360 GCA_963575145.1 Galago senegalensis
AAAAAATGCTCATCATCCCTAATCATCAGAGAAATGCAAATCAAAACTACTTTGAGCTATCATCTAACTCCAGCAAGATTATCCTATATCACAAAATCCCAAAACTAGAGATGTTGGCATGGATGTGGAGAAAAGGGAACACTTCTACACTGCTGGTGGGAATGCAAACTAATACGTTCCTTTTGGAAAGATATTTGGAGAACACTTAGAGATCTAAAAATAGACCTGTGTTTTGATCCTACAATTCCTCTACTAGGTATATATCCAGAAGACCAAAAATCACACTATAACAAAGATATTTGTACCAGAATGTTTATTGCAGCCCAATTCGCGATTGCTAAGGCATGGAAGAAGCCCAAGTGCCCATCCACCCATGAATGGATTAATAAATGGTGGTATATGTACACCATGGAATATTATGCAGTCTTAAAGAAAAATGGGGACTTTACTGCTTACATGTTTACACGGATGGAGCTAGAACATATTCTTCTTAGCAAAGTATCTCAATAATGGAAGAAAAAATATCCAATGTACTCAGTCCTACTATGAAACTAATTTATAACTTTCATATGAAAGCTATAACCCAATTATAGCCCAAGAATACGGGGAAAGGGAGGGGAGGGGGAGGAGGATGGGTGAAGGAAGGGTAATTGGTGGGACCACACGTATGGTGCATTTTACAAGGGTACATGTGAAACTTTCTAAATGTAGAATATAAATGTCTTACATAATAACTAAGAAAATGCTATGAAGGCTATGTTAACCAGTTTGATTAAAATACTTAAATTGTATATAAAACCAGCACACTGTACCCCATGACTGCATTAATGTACACAGCTATGATTTAATAAAAAAAAAAGAAAGATTAAGAAAAATAAGATTTTTTTAAAGAAAGTTTCTTGGAGCAGTGCCTATGACTCAAGGAGTAAAGTGCCAGCCCCATATACCAGATGTGGTGGGTTCAAACCCGGGCCCAGCCAAAAACTGCAAAAAAAAAAAAAAAAAAAAAGAAAGAAACTTTCTTAACCTTAATATCTCACTCTTAATGAATGAGTTGAATTAATTTTTAATAATTATACTCTATTTAAAATAATTGGATACTCTACGTGACCATCACCTTTAAGTTGTTAAGTTCAAAAGTGTTTTGGTTTTTATCCAGGCCAGTTTTCGGGTTTCTGCATCAGTAAGTCTAACCAGGTTTCTTGGACAAAATGCAGTACTTTTTTCAAAATATTGGAAAATTAAACTTTTTAGTATTTAATGATTTTAATATCATACCAAATGTTGTCATTGTTTCAGTCTCAAAAAACCTGAAATGCTTTCATCTTTGAGTTACATTCACACATACCTTTATTATTCTTACTCTTCAAGAGGAGCCCAAGATGCATTGTATTACAAGCTAGTAATGATTGACATTACTATTTATTGATCTCTTCTTTCCCTGGGGTATGTTTTGTATTCTTATTCCTTGTAATAACTGTGCAAAGCAGTTTATTGTTTTCATTTTTTATAAGCAAAGAAACAAAAGATTTATTAAATTCTCAGAAACTCACACAGCTAGAATGTTTGATCCCACTTTCCTGACTACAGGTTCTGTATTCTTTTCACAGAGTTGGGTTTTTCTCACTCTGGACACATAACTTACCTAGTGGATATTTAACCCAGTGGGCGCAGTGAGTCATTATGACTGCAAATAAATCCATAGAAAAACATTTATATGATGCATAGATGTTAAATACATCAATGAATTAGTTTTCTTGCATCCTCTGCTACACTGTGCAGAGTTTTCTTTTGTTTTACTTTGAATCTTTGAAAGCTAATTAACTTGGCATGGCAGAAGCTATTCCAGCACTCCCAAGTACGTGCTTGAGAAGGGAATCTTGGCAGGTCTGCCTACTCTGCAGTCATAGGCTTACAGAAATCAGTAACAGGCTGCAGAGAACAGATGTGGTTTCACACAGTACTTAAAAACTCTACACCAACGATAAAATGCATCTTTCCTGCTTTTTTCATTAGTAGAGAAACATTTGTCTGTTGATGGCCCATGGAAACTATTTAAATAATTTACAATAAAAAAAAATACTAAATTAAAAAAAAAGAAACTATTTAAATAATTTAAACAATAAAATATATAATTAGAATTTTCTTTACAGTTTTTCTGCCTGATGCCACTATTACATATTTATAAAATGAAAAATTGGATATGTTCATTTCTAAGCTTTCTTATTCTTAAGAGGCTATCCAGAAATACGTATTTATTCAGATACTTGAAAGAAATTATATCAGTTTGAATTCCTAAGTTTTTTGAAAAGCTTAAATGCCAGAGATGAGTGTATATTACTCTGCAGTTTTCACATTTAGGAAAGGTCTTTCACATGAGCACAGTGCAATTTGTCAATAGAAATGTATTTCTTGGGACCATTCAAAGGTATAGGAAAGCCCTGATTTCAAGTGATTTTTTTTCTAAATTTATTTAAATGAAATTATATACCTTTTAATATATAGCGATACTATTCCTGTGTTTTAGTATTTAACTGTGTTTAAAAATGAGAAGCAAATAATTGCTGATAGTGTTTTTTCCAGTGAAGTTAGCTGTTGTTTGTGAATGACACTACCCTGTTCTGCCCATCAGGAAACTGAGTTATTTGGCCATTTGAAGATATTTTTGTCTATTTGCACATAGGTAATTTCCATACGTTGCCAAATGTATATTTGTATAAAGAGTTAGAGGTTAAAAAATAAGAATGTTACAAATAAAGAAAAGAATTAGGTGATCAGTATAATAAAACAAATTCATATATTTTTAGGGTACACGTTTCTTAATAAATTTAGTTCTTAATTTTCTATAGTGAGAGGAAGCAATGGCCTCAATAACAGAAAAGAACATGTTAAAACTATTCATATGTGGGTGGGCCTTTTGAGAGTTTTTTAGCATCTGAGTGTTATTGCCTAAGTCCTTTGCTTATTATGAAATCAATTGAATAAGCCTCACTGAGAAGATGCGGGACCTGGATCCGTAAGCCTCACTGAGATACGGGACCTAGATCCATAAGCCTCACTGAGAAGATACGGGACCTAGATCCATAAGCTTCACTGTGAAGATGCGGGCCTTGGATCCATGCCACTGCTAATCTCAATCCAAATCAGTGGTAGTTATTAATAATTTTATCCTCAATGTATAATTTCCTTCTATGGAAATTGAATATTTATTTCTTAGAAGCTTTTTTATAGGACAAGAAAGATACTTCCCACCTTTTTTCTTACAAAGGCAGTATATAGATTTAGTGTAAATAAAATGTTTCTGTATAACATAACATCGAAACCAACTTTTTAAAAATTTGTCACATAGCAGGATGTTGTGATGGTTGCCTGTAGTCCTAGCTACTTGGGAGGCTGAGGCAAGAGAATTGCTTAAGCCCAAGAGGGTGAGGTTGCTGTGACCTGTGACACCACGGCACTCTGCTGATGGTGGCATAGTGAGACTTTATCTCAAAAAAAAGAAGAAAGAAGTCTTGACTTATGTATGTTCATTTTGATCAGTTTTAGAATACTGGTTTTATGCCTTCTCAACTCTGTGATAAACTACTGGACAAAGTACTTTAAACATGCCAGTGGTATATCTCAAGAGCACTGAAGGTTTTGGGGTGGATACTGCTATTTTAAAATATTTTCAGTCTGAGTATCTTGTTCTGTAAACCTACATCGTGCCCTTGCTCTATAATTTTTATCTTTCTCTTCCTTAATAAACTTTCTTTCACACTTGCAATGAAAAAAAAAATCAATCTGTTAAGTATGTGAGTATCCCAAATGAGGAGCCAAAAATAAAGCAACAAAACAAAAAACCAAACAAAAAGGAGAAGAAAAATAGGGTTCCTGGATTTTAACATACATTGCCTAAAACACTGCATTTATCTACAGCATAAATAAACAACCTTAATATATATACTCTGTAAATTTGCTGAAATTATATTTTTGTGAATTAAATATAGAATTTATTTTTTTCACGATTTTAAATTTTAAGTGATTTTTTTAGATGGTAGATCATTCTCTGTGCCTACCCTGAACCTAACATTCTAGTGTATCTTGTAAGGTGAAGTGCAAATATTTTATAAAATTTGGAGTCTCAGAAAATATCTCAACTTAAGCTAAATCTGTATAAGTCAAATGTGACTTGTATGAAGTGTGGGTTAATTTCAGAGTTAAACTCAAAGTGGAAAGAGGATTCAAATTAATCTCTCTAAAGGTGTTATGGCGTTATCATTTCCTTTGAAACACCTTGCCTCCCAAGCAGTTAGAACAGAATCTAAATTTATTCTCTGGGCTTAAATTTCCTCATGATTTGCTCCCATCTTACTTTTCCCCTTTTGTATACTTTTTTCCCCTTTAAAAATTATACAAACCAAGAATGTTTAGACCTTCCATCCTGTATTGCTTGTCCTTCCTTACTTTGAACCTTTCTTGACTCAACTAACCTGCCAGGGTCAGGCAGTTGAAGTGAAGAGTGATTGGTCGAGTTGTAGGACAGCAGGAAGTGCTGGGTACTGTTTTAGCCTGAAGAACACATGTAAGCCTAACGGTATCCCAGTTTATTAATTTAAAAATATTCTGTGATTTAAACAAAACATGCTTACACATAAGTTATAGTGATTGAAATGTGACTTTTGGTTCATCCACTGTCTCTCCTCATTTCCTTGTAATGCCCCGAATCAACAAGATTAGTTTTCCAAATACAGCTTTTTCCAGTAGATCCAGCAGGCATATAAATAATCTTTGTGAATTTTTCCTGGCTATGTCTTTTTGTGATTTCTTCTGTCTGTAAATATCTTCTGAATTTACTATGCTGTGTATTTTTTTTGAAAGCATTTAGGTCCTTACAGACAGGTAAGTATTATAATCCAAGAATATAGGTTTTGGGTGATCCAAACTAATGTAAGAATGAAATTTAGAGAGTATGGGAGATATTATCATGTGCTTTAAAATATCACTAATTGATCAAATGTCTCATTGGTGCTTTTGACTGGCTCAAATGGGCACATAATACCAGATCGTCACCAGTGCCAGATGTTTTATGTATGTTATCTAATTTAGTTATTAATGTATTCTTTATCAGAATTAGTATCCCAAGTTTGTAGATAATGGAATATGAGATGCAGGAAAAATAAGTAACTTACTGAAAGTTCCACAGTTAGTAAGTGAGACATTTTTAATGGGTGAACTGATACATGATTTTTAAACGGTAATTTTATGATGATCGTTATTTTTTAAAAGTGCAATATTCTGGTCTTCTCTGGTTTAAATATTGAAACACGGTACCCTGTTATTCAGTGTATAGTCTTTGCCATGACTTCTGGCCAGATGTGGAACCATATCCGGGGACCTCCATATGCTCATAAGAATCCACACAATGGACAAGTGGTAAGTGCCTTTTCTAAACATTGATATTCTAAAATTTAACATCTTACTATAGGAGTTAGGAATTATGTTTGGTGTTTAGTAAGAAGGAATTCTGTTTGTAAATCAAAGTACATACTCTCTCTCATGTAAAGACCGTCACAAATGCATATACACATGGATATATACACACCAACACACACAACATATTAGGTAATACTTTTTTAGGATCAGTATTGCTTTTGTGTTGCTTGAAAAGCTTTGATGGCTAACACATTAAACATACAAGCAGAAACTGTGTTTTCAGCTTTATATACCACTGTAACATTACACATAATATGTAATACCACTAGGGAAATGGAAACAGTTTGTAGCTAGTGTATCATCAATGGCAAATCTAATTTTCTTCAGAATATATTCACAAAAACATTGTTAAGAACCCTGTCAGTCATCATATAAGAATGTCAGGAACTCTTTGCCACAAAATTAAAAGCTAACTTGATGTGTTGCTAAATTAGTAGCAGAGTGTACATTGGCAACTGCCACTGTGACTTAACTGCTCGCCTTCTCCCTTTCCTTCTGGTGGGTATAAAATATTGCGATAGATCAAAACAGCAAAGAACTACAGGCAGGATGCTGATAGTGCCCACTGCGACCGCCCCTCATGTCTTAAGCTCATTCTTTTTTACTGGATCCAATGTACAGAAAAAAAAAAAATTGTGAAAAACCATACTTTTACACTGGTATTTTAAAGATAGAATTCTCTGAACATAAATAGCATCGAATATTACTTAAATTGTCTCATCAGTTATGGATGGTTTTATTTTTTATGCTAAACTGTGTATATCTTATAAAGAATCCTACAGAAAACAGTATAAGAATATAAATGTATTTGAGAACATGTATCTCTCTCTATGAGGAATTTTACCTTTGTTACATGTTTTAATAATTATTAAATATATGGATAGATAACTTGTTCTCTTCTGGGAGGTTTGTTATTGATGTTCTTTCAGTAGGTCGAGCTTTGAATTGTGTTTTTCTGAAGTGGTACCCACTTCAGTCGTCTGAGCTATTTATCTGTTCTGTATGTTCAACTCGTAATTAACAGTGGGCACTTGGAGAAAGACTGATCAGAGTAGCACATAGTTGGTGCTGTCATCTGAATTGATATATAATAGGCTGTGTCAGCTCTGAACTTCTCCTTCTGTCTTGAATAGCTCAATTTTCTATCTGGACTGAGCTAATTGGACCAGATAAGCTTAATAAAAGACTGAAGTATATTATTGGATTTTTGTTTATTCCTTAGCTTTAACAAAAAAATTAAGGTGTGGCCTTTGTTCACATTTTCACGTATTAATTGTGATATAAAACATGTCTAGAAAAAACCTGATAATACTAATGAAATATCTCTTCATTGAACTTAAATGTAAACGAATACGGAGAATGTAAAGAAAACTAATAGGGCAGCAGTAGGATGCTGTGCTGATGGGCAAGTTCATGTGTTTGTCACTCTTCAGATGCTGCGGAACGGCACAAGTTGGGTCCCACTGGTCCACTTAACAGCCGGGAAGTCATCACAAAAGGGGTCACTACTGTGTAGCTAAAGGGAAACTGCGCCACTGTGTCACGGTGACATAGGACCTGAAAACAAATTCTGTGGTTACTGTATAAAAGTAATCATCTTTAATGAAATGCATTTAATGAAACAAAGCTTAGACTGAGGTTGTACTGCAACCATGAGTGCGTCTTTTTTTTTTTTTTTTTTTTACTATCTGGATTTTAGCTGTGGCTTCAGGATTGCTGTTGATTTGCCATAATCAGGTTTTCTCACTGCATTATTAGTTATGAATAAAACTAATATATCCATAAATGTTATGTTCTGCTTGTATATGCAAAAGCCTTTTTTCTCAAAATGACATGTGGATTTAGATTTTGATTAATCTAAAATTTATCATTAATAAGGTGCTTTTTCCATGTCTCAAACAGTCATAAATAATCTTATATTTTCTTCAATCTGCTACACTTTTATGCTTCAGGGATTTTTGCTTGCTAGCTCTTTGAGGGAGATAGTAAAGGTACTGTCATCTCATTTTTTAGTGTTAAGTTGAAAATTTTAAAAATTTATATAAATTAAATATAATTATTATATTTTCAACAGAAATATTTACAAAGACTATTCAGTAGTTTTATTGTAACATTCATACCACTAACAAAAACTGTGTTACCTTATTCTGAAATTTTTTAAATAAAAACTCAGGAAGACAAGAGCAATTGACATTCTGAAGATGTGGAGAAAACAGTAGTAGTGTTTGGAATTGGGATTCTGCCATCTCACTTATTAGTACTTTTTTTCATACAACAAACCTTTATGAGAGCCTATTAAATGTTAGATATTCTACTGCTCTGGTAGTACACATGCATCACGGAGCTCACAGTCTAGTGGGGGATAAAGTATAATACAGGTTGTCCCAAAGTCTGTCTGGAGAGCCTCGCTTCTGCAGAGTGTGGTATTAGAAACTAGAATTGTTGGAGAATTTTGCCTCAGTGTCATAGTCACTTTATTGCTGTAACCCTGCATCTGATCTCTTGCGATCTTTGTCCTCATCTTTATGTTTATTTTTCTTTTACATGTTTTCATCTGTCTTTGGTGAAACTCCTCGGTGTCATCTCTGGCTTCTGTAGCTGTTGCCTCATGCCTTCTTCCCACCTACTTTTGACTTTCATTGTTACCATTACTTACATGCGCTCTTGAAGGCTAAACTCTGACTGGATCTTGATTGCAACTTCTGAAGCCAAGTGAAATGGCTCTTAGACTTCCTTTCAACTTTTGCTACCTGTGATCTTGGCAGTTATTTCAAAAGAAAGACCACATGATTTGTAACCTTACCTCCTAATGAAGCACTTAACACAAGATTGATGCTAAATCAGTGATAGTTGAATAGATGAATAAATCTTTTCTTTGTAAGAGAACTCAATTTCTGTTGAACTAAAGTTATGTTTTTAGCATTTCAAAAATGTTGAGTATATTTGGGGATAAAAAGGTTTTCTATTGTATCGTTTGTTCTTTGTAATTAAAAACACATATAAGGACTATCAAATCATAAAATGAGAATGTTTTTATAAACTAAACTTCATCTAATATAGTTACATACTCTCTAAGAATCCTGAATAAATATAATTTCAGAGGAGGAAGAATAAGAACAAAAAGAGAATTGGCTCTTCTATAGAAAAAGAGATGAATTACTTCTTAACTTATTCATCTTGTTTAAATACTTTACAATTATGGAAAATTATTTCATACATTAGAAAGAGTGGTATACTAAATAGATTCTGATGGTCTTTAAAAGGCAAGGAAATTATTCTATCAACAAAGTAAGTGCAGTTATATTAAACATAATTCACATAACATTTAAATTGGGGGTTGAAAAGCATTTTAAGTTAAGACCATGAAATTTGTGATACCTCAAATATTTCTTGTCAACGTTTTTATATCAAACTTCACTATATTTTGATTCTATATAGAGTTAATCAATGATTTTGGTACAATGAATTTTTCACAACCTTGAATGAAATGAACATTCAAAAACTATTGCTTTAATATTCATGTTATCTGTTTTCATCTCTGCCTAGGTATAAAATTTAGGTATTAAGTTACATTAAAATATTTTATAATGTTTGTGTTTCTTATATATTTAGAAGAGATTTTCCTTTTTTCCCCGATAAAGTCTTAAACACCACATCATATAAGCCACATGTATTATTAAAATTAGATTGATGTCTTAAGTTTAAATCTTTTATCCAGTGAGAATCAACTTTTGTTAAGAAATTGGCCTGGGAGAATATTTTATGAGGAGGAGCCCCTGGGCAATTGAAGCAACACCAAAAATATATTACTGGGATCTGATGAAACTGAAGAGCTTCTGTGCAGCCAAGAACACAGTAAATAAAGGAAGCAGACAGCCCTCAGAATGGGAGAAGACATTTGCAGGTTATGTTTCTGACAAAGGTTCGATAACTAGAATCCACAGAGAACTAAAACTAATTAATAAGAACAAGTGATCCCATTTCGTTGTGGGCAAGAGACTTGAACAGAAGCTTCTCTGAAGAAGACAGGCACATGGCCTACAGACACATGAGAAAATGCTCTTTATCTTTAATCATCTGAGAAATGCAAATCAAAACTACTTTGAGATATCATCTAACTCCAGTAAGAGTAGCTCACATAACAAAATCTCAAAACTACAGATGTTGGTGTGGATGTGGAGAAAAGGGACCATTTCTGCACTGCTGGTGGGAATGCAAGCTAGTACATTTCTTTTGGAAATAAGTTTGGAGAACACTTAGGGAACTAAAAGTATACCTGCTGTTTGATCCTACAGTTCATCTACTAGGTATATATCCAAATGACCAAAAATTATTTTACAACAAAAATATTTGCACTGTAATTTTACTGTAGCCCAATTCATAATTGCCAAGTCAGGGAAGAAGCCGAACTGCCCATTGACCCATGAATGGATTAACAATTGTGGCATATGTACACCATGGAATATCATGCAGCCTTAAAGAAAGACGGAGACTTTACCTCTTTCATGTTTACTTGGATAGAACTGGATCATATTCTTCTTAGTTAAAGTATCTCAAGAATGGAAGAAAAAGTATCCAATGTACTTAGTACTATTATGAAACTAATATATAATCACTCATACTTCCATATGAAAGATAAAACACAACTATAGCCCAGAATGAAGGAGGAAAGGGCAAACTGAGGGGAAGGGAAAAGGGGGGGCAATCGGTGGGACCTCATCTATGGTGCATATTGCAAGGGGACATGTCAGACGTAGTAAGAGTAGAATATAAATGCCTTAACAATTAAGTAAGTGAGGTGAAGGCTATGTTAAAACTAGTTTGATGTAAGCCTTTCAAATTGCATATATAAAATCAGCACATTGTGTCCCATAAATGGATTAATGTACACAGTTATGATTTAATAAAATAAAATTAGGAAATACAAAAAAAATTAGAGAATCAAAACATGCTCTTGGACACACCTTAGAGTAATCAAATTAAAATTGCAATTAGTTGCTCCTACAGATCAGTCAGAATGTCTAAGTTTAAAAAACTGATAATACTAAGTCTTGTCAAGCATATGGCACAACCAAAGCTCACATTAACTGTTTCTGGGCATGGCAGTTTCTTAACTATATGTATACTTACCTTATCATCCAGACTGGTGGTACTAGGTATATACCTAAGATAAATATTTTTTAATATAAATATAAATATTTACATTATAATATTTATATAAATATTACAAAAAATATTTTTAAAAGAATGTTTGTGACTGGGTGTCATGGCTCACACCTGTAATTCTAGCTCTCTGGGAGGCAGAGGCAGGTGGATTGGTTGCGCTCAGGAGTTCGAGACCACCCTGAGCAAGAGCGAGGCCTCATTTCGAAAGAAAGAAAGAAGGAAAGAAAGGAAAGAAAGGAAGGAAGGGAAGGAAGGGAAGGAAGGGAAGGAAGGAAGGAAGGAAGGAAGGAAGGAAGGAATGAATGAATGAATGAATGAATGAATAGCTGGGCTTTTTGGTGGGCACCTGCAGTCCCAGCTACTTGAGAGGCTGAGGCAAGAGAATTGCCCGAGCCTAAGAATTTGAGTTGCTATGAGCTATGATGCCACAGCACTCTACCAAGGGTAATAATGTGAAACTCTGTTTACATTATTAAAAAAAAGGTTTTACATTTAAAAAAAAAAGAAAAAAAGAATGTTTGTGGCAGCTTTATTCATAATTGCCTAAAAGTGAAAATGACCTTGGTATTCATTAATAGGAGAATAAAAATTCTGAAATATATCCATATAACGTGATATTATTCAGCAACAAAAGGGAATCAACCACTGATCATGCAACAACGTGGATGAATCTCAAAAGTACGGTGCTGAGGGAATGTTCTAAAATAAGTAAAACTAACCTATGGTAGAAAAATAATTAAAAATGGCTTCATCTGGGATTGGAAACAGGGTTTACTAGGAAGGGAGATAAGGACTCTTTCTGCGATTAATGTTATAGCTGGTATCCTGGTAGAAAGTGGCCTTGCAGTGAAACTCTGTGAAGACTTATGCATTTCACTGCATCTGAATTTCATTTTATTTCTTTAAATTATAATAGTTCTTTTTTGATTATTTATTTATCAAAATTCATTTCTGGTTAATGTGAGGGTACAAACACCTAGGTCAAAATATTTGATTTTGTTAGGTAGAGTCCCTCTTGTGGTTATGTCCCATACACAAAGTGCATCTAAATTTTCAATAAAAGGAAACAAATTATAAAATAACAAAACCACAAAATATGCTATATCCCTCTTTTATTAAACAAAAGTCACAGTATGATTTGGTTATGTTTTAGACCAAATTATGCCTTAGTTCATAAATAGTTCTAAAGTTCAGAATGATCAGTAATCCTAACAAGAATACAAACAACAAGTTTACCTCCCACTTGTAAGTGAAAACATGTGGCTTTATTTTTCTATTTCTAATTACTTAGGGTGCTGGCCTCTACTTGTATCCAAGCTGCTGAAATCAGTTCAGCAAAAGGAGGGAACACTCATGAGTATATGTGCAGTCAACATGGAAGCCCCCAGATTCACAGAACAAACATTACTAGACCCAAGAAAAGAGCTGGACAGCAACTCAGTGACAGTGAGGGTCTTCAGCACCACAGTCACAGCACGAGACAGACATCAGGACAAAATCAACGAAGAAACTTTGGACTTAAATTGGACATCAGACCTTAAGAAATGACTGTTCTTAGCAGTCAGTTATACAACATTTACCCAACAACTCTAAACCTCCTTTTCATCAGCACATGAAACATTCTTCAAGATAGATCACATCTGAAGCCACCAAACAGATTTTTACCCATTTAAAAAAATTGAAATCAAGTATCTTCTCAGATCACAGTAGAATAAAGCTAAAAATTAGTGTGAAAAGCAAATTTAGAAAATGTGTACACATATGGGAATTAGCATGGCCCTGACTGACTACTGGAGTGAAGAAATAAAGACAGAAATTAAAAAAAATATTGAAACATATAAAAATGAAAAACAACATATCAAAACCTATGGGATGTGGCAAAATCAGTGCTAAGAAGGAAGTTCCTAGTGTTAAATGAAAGATAACAAGTTAATAACCTAACATAGTACTAGGTAAACGAGAAATAAACCAAAGCCAGAATAAATAGATATAAAGACTTAGTGAAGATGAGAGCAGAAATAAATGAAATAGATAACCAAAAAAAAAAAAAAAAAAAAAGAAGAAGAAGAAGAAGAAAGAAACAGGATCAACAAAATGAAAATTGGTTCTTTGAAAAGATAAACAAAATTGGTAAACCAGTAGCTAGACTAACCAAGGAAAGAAGAGAGATGGTCCAGATAAACACAGATGAAAAAAGAGACGTTACAGCTGGTGCCACAGAAACACAAAAGATCCTCAGAGACTTCAGAATAGTTATATGCTCATGAAGTAGAAAACTTAAAGGAAATAGATGAGTTCCTGAAAATATACAATCTCCCAAGATTGAACCAGGAAAAAATAGAATCCTTGAATAAACTAATAACAAGTAGCAAGACTGAATTCTTCCAAACAAAAACCCTTCAGAACCAGATGGATTCACAGATGAATTCTACCAGATCTACAGAGAAAAGCTGGTGCCAGTCCTTCTAATGTAGTTCTAAAAGACTGAGAAGGAGGGCACCCATCCTAAATTCTCAGAAGCCAATATCAAAATCTTTGATGAACATAGACATAAAAATCTTCTACAAAGCACTCGCAAATTGTATCCAGTAGCACATCAAAAGGATAACACGCTACGTTCAAGTGGGTTTCATTCTGGGATGCAAGATGGTTTAACCCACATACGTCAATACATGTGATTCACCACATGAACAGAATTAAAAACAACCATGTGGTCATAGCAGTAGAGACAGAAAAAATGTTTGATAAACTCCATTATCTCTTCATTATGAAAACCTCCAGAAAACTTAGCATCAGAAGAACGACATACCAAAAGCCATATATGACACAGTCACAGCTGACATCACACTGAATGGGGAAAGGTTGGAAGCTGAACTGGAACAAGACAAGAGTACCCACTGTCGCCGCTTCTACTCAGTATGGTCTTGGAAGCCCTAGCAGCGCAGTCAGGCAACAGAAAGAAAGAAAGGACATCCACGTGGGAAAAGAGGAAGTCAAATCAGCTCTGTTTGCAGAAGGAGGATTTTTATGGGGCTGTGGGATCTGGGCTCACATGTTTTATGGAGGACTTTTCAAGGCAGGCAGCCAGTGTGGATTAAGCAAAGTTTGCAATAGAATGATTTAAATTTCTTGGATGCTATGAGTCAGGAATCTTAAAATAAGCCCTTTATCCAATGTGTAGTCTCCGATTAATTGATCTGTAAGAATTTTTTGAAGCAAAATGAGGTGTTTTTTTTGGTTTCTATGTAGTCTTACAAAGATGTCTTTGACCAGACTGTTAAGTTATATTGACACAGATGGTCTCAGTTCTCAGGGATAAGAGATTGTTGATGAATTTAAGTTATTAAGGCAGCTACCAAGATAATGGCCATGTGCTGAGAATGGAAGAACCATTGTTGAAGGGCCTACTAGGGGATATGGGGAGTAAAAATAAAGAGATTCTGTTTGCAACGCCTGATGGGGCTTATTTTTGTAGATTTTTTTTTTTTTTTTTTGAGACAGAGACTCAAGCTGTCCCCCTCGGTAGAGTGCCGTGGCATTGCAGCTCACAGCAACCTCCAACTCCTGGGCTCAAGCGAGTCTCTTGCCTCCGCCTCCCAAGTAGCTGGGACCACAGGCGCCCACCACAACGCCCGGCCATTTTTTGGTTGCAGCCGTCATTGTTGTTTGGCGGGTCCGGGCTGGGGATTCGAACCCGCCACCTCAGGTGTACGTGGCTG
>CAUYTI010054422.1:0-73296 GCA_963575145.1 Galago senegalensis
TTTTTTTTTTTTTTTTTTTTTTTTTTTTTTGCAGTTTGTGGCCAGGGCTGGGTTTGAAGCCACCACCTCCTACATATGGGGCTGATGCCCTACTCTTTTGAGCCACAGGCACCACCCACACAAAGATCTTTTTAAATCTAAAAAAAAGAAAAACTTAATGTAAGCATTAGCTGTTTATGGAAATTATTATAATGTTATTTATAGAAACACTTTTGTCTAATTAATAGAACAGGGAAGCCCAAATCCTATAAAATGAAATTTTAAATTGTGCATGACAATTTGGATATTATCATTATTGAACTGTAATTAACATATGTATATGCTCAAAATTCTAATGTTTAGATCATTTGACCAGCAAAAATTAGCATGTACTGAATTCAAACCCCTGGACTGGATCCTATGAAGGATCAAATAAGGATAATTCTGATGTAAAGAGTTTTAGCCCCATCCTCAAAAATATAGTCAGTAATAGAACATCTGATAAGAACTAAATATCCATGTTAGTTGGGCTCATTTGATTAAAAGAGTAAAGATTCACTCAAATTGTGCTACATAAGGGGGATTGATTATAAGGCTATATCTGGAAATAAGACAGACAGGCTTTTTCACCACATAACCAGACTGTACAGAAATCCAACTAACATCCAGCTCAGGCTTGGAGATTCAGAAGTGAGTTCAAGATCAGAAGGTCATTTGGGGTTGAAAAAATCTCTGGCAACTTTGCTACCAAATGTTTCTGCTTCTCTCTGTCATTGGGTCTATTTCCAACTGCTTCCTTCTGTTTATTCCATTTAAAGTCTCCCAAAGACAGGATGTGACCTTCAAGTTTGTTACCACCATCTTTGTTGGGCTAAGTCTTCTCACTAGCAATACCTTTAGCAGCATCAGGAGATGTACCCAGAATGAGAGAAGCCCTCTTTGCTTAATCTTCCAAAACCATGGGCCCCCTATCAATATATGAGGAAGTTGTTTCCTGAGAAATCTGGACCAGTGTTAGAAGTACAGCAATTAGAATGCCAGTGAGATCACTCTAGTTTTCTTACTCAGAGCTAAATTTCCATAATATGACATATACAATCTATGTGAGGCAAGATGCAATCTGGCATGCTCATGTTCTTGTGATCTATCGGGGTTTGGACGGAGCAGTGGTTGAGAGGGTAATCTCTAAAGACATATTACCTGTGTTCGAATTTAGCTCTGATGCTTACTAGGTGTGTGACCATGTGTCAATTACATAACCTAATCAACTTCCTTGTCTATAAAATTGAGATAATGGCACTCTCAAGTTCATAGGGTCGTTATGATAATTTAAAAAAACCTCATTCAAAGGGCAAGATATACCTGGCACACAGTGAGCATTTGATGAATTTTATTTGATTTGCTTCGTGTTATTTCTAACACACTGTGTCAGTTTTATCCTTTGTGACCTCAGAACACAAAATTCTTATCCCTGTACTATGCTCCTTCATGGCTCTGTTATTGGCCTGTGCCTGGATCCTCTTGCCCTAATTCTCTTTGGGGAAGGCCTTCTCATCCCTCAAAGTTCAAAACAAGTTTCCTTTCCTGAGCAATGCCCCCTGCGGTGGATAGTTTCCAGAGAGGCCTCCAAGTCCTCTACCTCATTATGTTCATGACACTCCTCACAATAAGAGGAGGGAAATTCAGTCTCCTCCCCTTGAATCTGGCCTTGGGACTGCCTCAGACTACAGCATGAGGTGACGTTCTGGGCCTCTCAAGCCTAGGCCTTAAGAGGATTTCTCAGCCTTCACTTGCTGTTCTTGGACCCAGCCACTGTACTATGAAAACCCCATACCATATGGAGAGATTATATGTGGGGGAACCAAGGCATCCTGGTTAAAAAATCTCAAATTAGCTCCTGGCTGATGCTGGCAACAATCCTCAGCCCTGTGAATGAAATGTCTTGGATGGTCCAGCCAGTTAGGCCTCAAATGCATGCAGCCCTAGGCACCATCATGTACCCAGCTGAGCCCATGTAAATGTAAAAGATAATAAAATGACTGGTTTCAAGCCACTGAATTTTGGGTTGTTTCTTATAGCAATAGGTAACCAAAACACCATTTAAGAAACTCCTGAGCATGGTAGGGATCTCTTGGACTAAGCTCTCATAATTCTATTTGCAACTTATCAAACTATACTATAATTATTTATTTTTATGGCTGTCTCTTTTCCTGGGGGGTCTCAATGCTAATAACCATGGATTACAGAGAAAATAACTTTCTTTATGAAATAATCAGAATTTACAATGGCTGAACAAAGATAAAGTAGAAAAATTCTGAAGTTTCTCCTGGCCTTTCATTTTGGCAATCTCTAACCCTTTGAAGATTTTAAGTAAATTATAGAAAGGTTAATACTTTTCATCCCAAATCAAATCAATATAATATAATTTATACCTAGCACCTATTATATTATATATAATTTATAGCTAGTTACCTAAACTACCAGAACATTTTCTGATAGAGAGAAAATAAAAACAAATAGAAGAAAGAAAGGGATCAAAGTTAGCCAAGATTGCTGTTGCTTGTTTATTTTTTTAAGAGGAACAAGGAGGCTCAAAAGTGACTTGATTTACTAGCCAGCACACCTTTGGGGGAGGCTGACTAACAAAGTGGTTGTAAATGTGGAATCTGGAGCCAGATATCCTGGTTTTCATTTAGCTTCATAGTCTAGGTTTGAATCTCAGCCCCAGATTTGTGTGGTAAATCATCTATCCTGTCTATTCTTTGGTTTCCTTATTTATAACATGGAGACAATGAGAGTCCTGTTAAAGAGTAAGTGAGTTCAAGGACATTTACACTAGAATGTTTATTGCAGTTCAATTCACAATCGCCAAGATGCAGAATCAACCCAAGTGCCCATCAACCCATGAATAGATTAACAAACTGTGGCATATGTATACCCCTATTCAGCCATAAGAAAAGATGTAGATTTTACATCTTTTGTGTTCACCTGGATGGAGTTGAAACACATTCTTCTTAGTAAAGTATCACAAGAATGGGAAAAAAATGTAACCAATGTGCTCAATACTAATATGAAAAAAATATATAAGCAACTACATGCCTACACAAAAGAAAAATGCCAAGTATAATCTAGCTGGGGAAGGGGAGAGGAGGGAGATAGGAAAAATAATAAAGAAAGATGTTTCTACCACCTTTTTACAGAGAGTTGATACTTTCTCTTCTATGCAGAAGAGGAAAGATTCAGGGTTAATGATTTTAAGTTAGGTAGGTAACTGTCAAGGTGTAGAATATCAAAATATAAAAGCTCAGGATGAAAAAAAATCACTTTGCATCCAAGTATGCATTTACTGGCCAGTTACCCTGTGCATTCATATTCCCCCATCCAAGTTTCAGGATGAAGAGTGATCTAATTATAAACTCTGAGATTTAGTGACAGGTGAGAAGAGATCAAGAAGTGTGGTATGCAAAGAACTTTGCCTCATGAAGAGAGTTCAAGACTTCAGTAAAACTCTTTTCTTTTTATTTCTTTCCATTGAGTTATGCTCCATTACCTTTACATCTTATTCAAATTTGTATATCTTCATATTCTTGTACAAACATATTAATACCACACTTAACCAGAGACATTAAAATTGTTGGGGTTCCACCCCAAGAGCAGTGTCCACTGAGACCTAAACTTCACCCAGCCTGGACATGGACAGGATCGACAGATTGATAGCTTTTTCTCGATTCCATGGGTGCATGGCCATTTTCAGTCAGTACAGCATAAGACTCTTAATCGCAGGGTTGTGAGTTCAAGCCCCACATGGGGTGCCAGATGTTGGGATCCTGCCCCGAGAGCAGTGTCCACTGAGATTGAATGAAGAAATACAGAGTTAGAAGCGACAGTAAAGAAAGACTAGAGACATAGAGTAGAATTAAAAGTGGGAGCATAGGGGTCCATTGCCCATTGTGGGATTGCAGCAATGGGCCAGAGTGTTTGCTCCACTCTGATTTTATTGCAGTCTATTTGCCCAAAGGGTAAGATGAGGGAGGGAACAAAGGGGTCAGCAGTTTATCAGATTGATGATATCAGTTTCTATTATTATTATTAACCTTAAGCTCTGAAATCTGAGCCTTGTCCTGGGAGAGCCTCCATACACAGATTTCTAGGGAGGTGTTAAGCTCTGCTACTTCTCTTTGGAGTCAAATGCCACCAGCATTAATCTCCTCTGAGGGATCACTGGGAGAGAGGCATTTTCCTCCCATCACTATCACAGTGGATTTTCCTCTGCAATAAGGGATATAAGCTCTTCTGCCCATATCTCAGAGCTCCATCTACTCCCTTGATCTCTGCCCCAGGCAAATGCAAATCTCCACAGTGGGTATCACCTGTTTTGCCTGTTTAATGGGCTGGAAATGCCCCAGAAGATGTGTCTTTTCTTAGGACTTGTCACAGCCTCTTCTGTGACCATTACTTTCATCAGAGTGCTCACCTCAGCAGGGTGTTTGTAAGCTGTATCCCCAACAGGCTAGAATTTCAGAAAAGGCAAGAAGCTTGCTCACAATGGCTAGCTTAAATGTAAACTAGCTGACTTTTCTTTGTTCTGACTCACTCAGCTTACTTTTTAGTTTTCCTCTTTTTCTGGGGGTGCCTTCCTTTGCCAAGAATGGGGTCTTTAGTCCACATTCTCCCAGCAAAAATGATGATCTAAGTTACATGAAACATGGCTAAGAGGAAATATACAAAAAAAACCAAGAGCAATCCAAATACAGGGTGCAGAGTTCAATCATTTAGTCTTATATTACACAGAATGCTAAAAATCTAGTTACATGCTTCCACTACAGATTGGAGTTGTTTAAAAAGGCACAGATGTAACACTGGGAAATATCAATAAAGGAACATATGGGAAAAAAACAAATTTATCACAGAAATTTTAGAAAACCTAATAATCGCAAGCCACTTACCACATGAGCAAGAAATCCATCTTATTTGAATAACTCACAAAAATGTTACAGTATTTATGATGATTCATGACTAATTGTGGTCTTGAATTATCAAGAAAAACCTAAATGACATTCATTCAGTATAACTTGATTATGAAGCATGAGGAAATGACTTTAAGCTCCTGATTATAAAATTCATGTAGAAAAAATAAATAAGCAAATAAAATAAAACTCATGTAGAAAAACAAATACATTCTAAAATAAAGAATGTTTTGAAAAAAAAATAATGACAGTGTTTCTCCTGTTAGTTCTAAGGCAAAATATTGTGGCATGCTTGTTAATTCTAATTTCATTTAATAAGCTGCAAAATACGTATGTTTAAGCTTTCTTTTTCTTATAGTTAGGAGAAAATTTGAGACACAATACAATACTTTAGGATTTTTGTCTTGGTGTTTGAATGAAATTCTGATTTAAATTTTCCATTGTATTGGGAGTTCTTTTTAGGTATATTGCACTAAGTGAAACTTGTTAAATAGATCTTCGTTTTAAAAACAAAACAAAACAAAACAAAAACCATGGTATAATGCTATAATAATTAAAAGGCCAAGGTAATAACACAAGAACAGATAGCTAGACCAATGGAGCAGAATTCTCCAGAGAATAGGATGTTGAAGTCAGTGATCTTTGATAAGGGGAACATCAGGAAACAGTAAGTGATTATCTAATAAATGATACTGAGATACCTGATCGACTACTGTGAATATTGTCTTTTTAGCAGGATTTATAGTCTCACCTCTCAAATTCCAAACAGGAAGAGTTTTTAAAAAAAAAAATTTTTTTTATCAGGGTCACTATTTAATAAAGACAGACTAGAGTATAGAGAACCGTGGCTTGAAAGAAACAGAGAGAAAAGTAAAGCAGATATTTTCAAAATGTAAATACCTTAGTTTTGTAATGATAAAAGTAATATATGAGAAATTCAGAATCTTTAAATGAATGAAAAAACAAACAAGAAATTTCATTCGTTTTCCTTGCTATTAAGAGAAAATTTTATCGCACTTTAAAATACATTCCCTTTAGTATATACATATATATCCATATATATGAACATATATGCATGTACATATAAGCTTTTCTTCATTATTATATAAATGGGATCATAGCTACATTGTAATTTAAAGTTTTAAATTTGTATATTAAATAACTCTTTCCAAATAAATATAGATATACAGTATTTCATCATTTTTCCAATGGCTTTAAAATATCTTATTTTATTAAAAATAAACGTTTCACATTAAAAACAGTGGAAAATAATTTTCTCTTCCTTTCAACCACCTGGCTTTAAAAGTGAATTTGGAAATCTTTTTTCCCTCTAGTTTTAACAGTTTAAAAACTCGTTAAATTAACAGGTGATTCTGGCTCAGTAGAGTCATATATACTAGACAGTGAAAAGAAAAAAGCACTTTAATAGGAAGGTCCAGAAAGTCGCCAGCTATGTAGTAGGAAAAATAGGTATATTTATGGCTTTCCAGGCAGCCCTCATATTTCCAAATAGTATCTCTTCATGCATTTTATTTTATTTTGTTGTTCTTGTTGTTGTTGTTGCAGTTTTTGGCTGGGGCTGGGCCTGAACCTGCCACCTCCAGTATATGGGGCTGGCACCCTATTCCTTGAGCCACAGGCACCACCCTTATTTTACTTTCTTTAAAAGCTATTGAGTTTGGGTTTTTCAAATGTTTATTAGTAATTGATAATAATAATTCTTTTCTAAGTCTCCCTTCATGTTCTTTGATCAATGTTCTATTTGGAATTTTAGAAATGGATTTATAATAGTGTTCTGTCATAATATTTATAAAATTAATAGTCTCCATTTATGTTTTAAATAATTTTTCCTGCTTGTAATTTATTTTTCCTTTATTTTTACTGTGTGGAATGTTTCAAATTAGTCACATTTTTAAATACTTACCCTAATGGTTTCTATCTCTATTGCCACAGTTAGAAAAATCATCACTATCCCATAATTATAAAAATATCCACTTATACACTTTCACATGCTTTTATGGGTGTTTGGCTTTTTAACATTTGAATCCTTAGTCTAATTGAAATTTATTTGGGCATGAGGCATGAGAAAGAATTATAACAATGTTTCCTCCCAAATTTGAGCATGTGTCCCCATTAAATTACCCCAGTGAAAACCTTGAATATGTCCAACTTCTTATATTTATGTGGGTCTGTTTTGAAGTTTATAATTCTGTCCCAAATTTAATTATAAATTAGTCATTTAATATCTCAAGACTTGTAAATCAATAAAAGCATAAGAGTAAAAGACAACAAACTAGAAAAACTTGTCACAGAAAATAGGACAAATTATTAATAACATTAATATTATAACTCATACAAGTTAACAAAAAACTATCAAATTTCAGTGGGGGGAATGGAAGATAGGCAAAAAACAAGAGGGAAGAACTTAGAAGAAAAATAGAGTAATATAAACACGAAAAAGTGATTTTCATCCTCTAGTGATCGAATACACATAAGTTTAAGAAATAACACTTATTAAACTGTCCAATTAGCAGGAGTTGCTTCATAAAATAAATTTTAAAAAGCCCTCAAAGTTGAAAACCATTTGAGGAGAAAGGCACTCTTACACTTCCCAGCAGGCTTATAAATTGGTGGAATAGTTTTAAAAAACAATCTGGCAATAGCTAACAAAAGTCATAAAACGGTATATATCCTTTGACTCAGCAATTTGCTTCAAGCTCTAGCCTAGAAAATAATCTGAAATATAGTAAAAGATCTACTGTTTTTATGTCAAAAATAGAAACTAGGTAAAAATCCAGTAAAATAATGGATATATAAATCATAGTACCAAATACTCTAGTATATAAATCATAGTATCAAATACTCTAGCTATTTAAAATAGTTACTGACAAAATTTTTTAATGGTATGTGGCAAGCATTACAATATAACATGCGGTGAATAAAAAGGGAGATTTTTAAAGTCCCAGTCCATTTCCATAAAATTATATTACACAAACACCTGGCAGACTCCATCTCTCACCTGAACTTCAGACTCATACAGAACTGCCTACTCTACTTGAATGTCTATCAAATTGTCCACGAGCAAGTTCCCAAGTATTCCTCATTCCCAAATTATCCACTTAAATACATGGAAACTCTATTCATACAGCAGCTCAGGCTAAAAACCTTGGAGTCAGGATTAATAGGTCTCCATCTCTTTGCGTCACTTCTGACAGAAATGCAAATCCTATTTACTCTATTTTCAAAATATGCCAAGATCTAACCATCTCTGACCACTTTCAATCTAGATTAAGCTACAGTCATCTGCCTTTTCCTTCATCTCTTCTCTCTCACCATCTGTTCTCCCCACAGTAAACAGAGAGATTATTTAAAAAACATAAGTCATCTCATGCCACTCCTCAGTTCATAATTCTCTAATGATTTCCCATTTCACTTGGAGTAAAAGCCAACATCTTTATGAAGGCCTTGATGTTGTCCTACATGATCAGTCCCTGTATAGTCAGGAGGGAGGCAGAGAACTAGAGGATCTTCTGTTTAGGTTTCTGCCAAGTGGAGGTTTCCTCAAATAGAAATTCAATGTTTGTCCCAGGCAAATTTTTCCAAAATTTCCTGAGCCAACCAGTAAGACAAATAAAGTCCAAATAAAGTGAATATCTAAATAAAGACTGACAATTTTTAAACATTAAATTTCAGATGGAGTAGTGGTTCCTTTTAGGATGTATCATAATCTAATTGCCATTTCCTCATTTTTATTTTAATTTTTACAAGAAATGCACCAATGGCCCAGTGTAGTTTATGGAAGAATTTTCCCCTTTTTGCTCTTTATTAGTAACAAAATCCCAGAAGTAGGCTTTCCAGATTCTGTTCAAGAAACATGACATACAATTACATCACCTCCTCCTCAACATCACCTCCTTTCACATATTAAACTGGAATTAGTCCATGTAGCTCTTCTCCTTAAACGACAAGCAAATAATAAACATGAGCCCATATTATCACCAGTGAAGTCATCAATTTCCTTCTAAATGTAATATCATGAAATAATTGGTCTGTGTCACCCACCTCTAAGTCAAAGATAAAGAGAATGTAAACCAAAGGTGGAAATGTCAGAAGTCAGCTACAAAACATTGAGGAGGGGAGGAGAGCCGGAGTTTAATTCCATATGTGCAAACATTCCTGTCCCTGTGTGTCTGCATGTCGATTTGAAAGTGTGTATGTGGGTCTGCTAGTATGACTGTGTCTGCATGAATATGTGAGCATGCCAGCCTGAGCACGCACAAGTGTGTGTGGGTATGTTCTAGCCTGAGGGAGAAAGAGAGTATGTGTGCCTGTGTGTGTCATCTACATACATTTTTAAGTTTTGTGGATGTGTTAGCTTGAACAAGACTGTGTGTGTCAGCTGGAGCAAGCAAGCATGCCTGGGGCAGAGAGACTGACTGAAAGAGCATGCATGTGTGCACGTGTGTGTGTGGGAGGCAGAGGAGTGTGTGCTGTGCGTGTTGGGGTGTTGTCCCAAGCCAGTATCTATACCTGTGTGCTGATGTCAGCACGTATCAGGTAAGAAGACCTAAAGAGCTTTTATTTCTCCCTGCATCCTGTGGATGAATAAGCTTTCTTTAAAAAAAATCACAAAATTGCAGTTTGTTAAAATTCGCCTTTCCTACATAAGGGCAGGACCCTCCACGTATCTTAATTAACCTCAACAGAAATTAGGTGTGAAGAGTACCCTAAAATGAGTTAGCAGCAGGGCATGGAGAATTCAATGTGCACAGTAACACTTTATAAGTTAACATAATGCCATTTTCTTTCAGTATAAAATAACTTGTTATAATTAACTCATTTTTCCTTTACTAAATGGCCTTTTAAATCAGTATACAATTGATTAAACATCACTTCATTTCAAATTAGTGTTGAACAGATAATTTCTGAATAATCATGGTTATAAGTTAAATTATTTGCTAGCGTGTATTATACATAAACATAAAAGACACCCTTGCCAGAAATGTTTCAACTTCTTTTTTAAGCTTCTTATATCAAGATGTCTATATCTCTTGCAAAACAAGGGAAGTTTTTAACTACTACTTTATTTTTTAATTAAATCATAGCTATGGACATTAATGCATTTATGGGGTATAATGTGTATTTGAAATACATCAAACTGGTTAACATAGCCTTCACCACACTTTCTTAATTATTGTGTTAAGACACATTTATACTCTACACTTAGTACATTTGACATGTACCCTTGTAAAATGCACCATAGGGGTGGTCTGACCAATTACCCTCCCTCCACCCATCCTCCTCCTCTCTTCCCCTCCCCCTCTTCTTTCCCTTTCATCTTGGGCTATAGTTGGGTTATAGCTCTCATAAGGAAGTGTGGGTGCTTATATATTGGTTTCATAGTAGAGCTGAGCACATTGGATACTTTTTCTTCCATTCTTGATATACTTTGCTAAGGAGAATATATTCCAGCTCCATCCATGTAAACGTGAAAGGGATATCTGTCTCTTGATTCTACCTCTATCCACCACCTGAAACTTTGCCAAGATAAGAATAGGCAATCAAAAAATACTTGTTGAATTCATGAATGAGAAGCCTGTGAAAAAGAATAATTACTTGGTAAATGAAAAGCTATGTGCAAAGCCTCTGAAGGGAATAATCAAATTTGTTAGATAGTTGAAAGCTGGATTTGATGATCATTTGGTCGTTGACTGATAGAGGCAGGGGCCAGTTTAACACAGATTAAAAATTTGGAAAAGGAAATGCAGGATATGTACAAACAACCTTTAAAAACCTTGCTAATAAAAGTTCTCCCCAGCTGTTCCTTATTCAGGCGGCTTCTCTACCAAGGAGGTGACCATAAATGAATGGTTATGGTTATAGACACTAGATTTGGGCCAGTTTGTTCCTCTGCGGCGGTAACTGGAAACCAGAAGACGGTTGCTAAGAATGTTTATACAAGGTGTTGCATGTTATCTCACAGCAATCATAAAACGAATGTGGCATGTTTATTCCCATTTATCACACGGTGTAATTGATTACCACAAGGAATCAGCAAAAATCTCTCTCTGATGTCACAGAATTAAGAAATGTGGACTTAGTGTTGAAATTCACATCTTTTCCCTTTATAATACCAAGAAGTTTAAGATGAGGAGAAAGAGAAAATAGAGACAAGTGGTCAGGAAGAGTGCAGGTGGCAGTGGCTGCTTTGGCCAGGAGGAGGAGGCTCCAAGAGTGAAGGGGAGAGAGCCCATAATGGTGGGGCTGAAGCGGAGGCTGGGGAGGTAGCTGGGAGTCCTGGTCGCCTCAGGTCCTTCTGCTCTGGGCGACGGGCCCTTGATGGAACTCAGGGACGAAGGAAAATGGTAATAGTTTAGATTTAGAAAACCACAGTGGGGCACAGGAGGAGAAGCTGATCAAGGAAGGCAAAAAGATTAGCACATAAGGAGTCCCTAGTGAACTGGAGAATTTGTGGAGGCAGCAATCTGTGACACCCCCCGAGGAGACATCTGTCCCGACACAGGCCTAGAAGAGGCAACTTTGGGGAATGGTCTAAGGGTAGAGACTGTAGGATCAGTGTGCTGGAAGCACATGGTAAAGTATGCAGAGAGGGCCATTTACCTCTTCAGATGAGAAATATTATGTTTATCTACTGTGTGCCAGGCTGTCAGTGAGTATTTGTTTGAAAGCAAGGATGCCAGGAGGGTAGGTTCTAGATGAGGCAGGATGAATCCATTCAATTTAGAGAATGAAGGTCTGAATGAAAAGGGCAGTTATAGGAGAGGAGAAAGTGGGAGATCCTAAGAGATTGCAGTTACAGAGTGAGGGATTCAAGTTTACAGTAGCAAAGAACCACTACACCTCGAAGATGGCAAGGTCTTGAAGGAGCTACCCTCACTGAAGTGAAGGATGGGTTAAGGTGGGGAAGTCCCGGAGATGTGCGGTTAGACATTGTGTGTGCCCGATCCTTCTGGACCTTCGATTTGCTAAACAAAAACACAATTTAATTTTTAAAGCAGGCTGCTTCCCAGTGAAAAAAGTGAGGAAGGAAACTATAGTTATCGGGAATATCTTCAATAGAGAATCAGAGATATGAAAACCCTTTCAGCGGAACTATCCCAAGTCTTGCCTCAGACATATAGAACCAGGAACTGTTTATCTCAAGGGCAAGGAGCAGTTTGGCTCTATCCTGGGTAGAAATCCTCCCCTGCCTGACAGCTTCTCGATCTATTTAGTAACAGTGTATTTTTGAATGAAATCCATCTCTGTTTATAATCACACAATAGTCCGTTTAATTATGAATTCAAGCACATTGCTTATAAAAATATATATCCACGCTTTGGAAAATTATGTGAAAGCATACAACACTTTTGCTCTCATTTTCATGCTCACATTTGACTTGTAGCCAAACAATATTAGCAGTGAACATGCATGTAGGTGAGTAATTTAGATCTTGGGACTCATCAGACAGCTGGATGAAGGTTACGCTTTTTCCCTTTGTACGCTAAAGATCATGAACAAATGGCTTTATGAGTTCATAATTCACGGAGCATTATATCAGTCAGTCTGAAAAATACAAATGCTGCTAACAGTTCAGCCGGAATCATCTGTAGCGTGAAGTGTCCCCAAGGTAACAGCGCGTGAAGAGGCTATTACTAATTACCACCTCTGTTCCACATGCTCCTCCAGCAAGCTGAGCCCCGTGAGCGGCTCTGGGCTCAGGAGGGCACTGTGATGCTGAGCAGAGGGGAACAGCAACTGGGTCCACAGTGACCAGAAGAGAGCCTGAGTTAATATCGTACCGCAGAGGAGAATTGCCTGAAGTGGCTGTGCTCAGGCTGTGGCTATCAGCGGAGCAATTTAGTAAAGAGGGCAGAAGCCACACTTCTGGCGATACTTGCCTCCCTGCTTGGACCTTTCTAATATACAGCCTACAACCTAGTCCTCCTCTTCATTATTTCTCCAGTCACTGCTTTAACTCAGCTCATCAGCCCACATCCTGGCCACTTAATATTCTCCTAAATGATCCCCCCATCCCCAGACATTGTATTCACTTTGAAAGAGTGTGTTTCTCAGACACAATTACACTGCTTTTATAAAGCAGAGGTTGTTAGCTGTGTTCTAATATCTGTTTTCCCTTTCTTTTACTTAACAAACATTTTAGCTGAACAATAATTTCCTCTGTTTCCCTGCTAGCTAGGTGTGACCACGTGATTAAATTGTGTCGGAGGGGATATGTAAAGAATTGGTGGGTGCAAGTTCTGGTTCGGACATGAAAAGGAAAGTGCTGTGTCCTCCTCTTTCCCTTTCTCCTGCCCTGCTATCTATAATGGTGGAGCCTGGACTAATCCCTCCCTTAAATAAGAGGCTACCTGTTTAAGGTGGCAGAGCAACAAGATGGAAGGTGTCTGGGACTCCAAAGACATTATGTTTCCCTGTCAGCACCAGATGGATTATTTTTGGATTGCTATGTAGGAGAAGAATGAATAAACGTATATATTGTTTAAGACATTCTTACTTGGCTTTCATTGTGATCATAAGAACCTATATTCTAATGTACTCTTTTAAAACAGTTTTCATTGGCTCCCTATTGCTAAAAGATAAATCTATAGGCCTGAGGAGGGCATTTAGGATCCTTCCAATTCCTGTTCAGTCCACTTGTTCGGCGTAATTCTCTGTCACTGGTCTAGCTGTAATGTCATCATCTCAGTGATGCTTTCCTAGCCTCCTGGCAACGATTTTCCCTGGCAGACTTAATTTCTTTTTCTTCAGAGCCTACAGATTAATATGTATGTGTGTGTGTGAGAATCATGTTTACTTACAATTGCTTGACTATAATTTGCCTTTATCCCCCTCACTAAGGATTAATCCACTGTATCTCATTGGCCAGAGTAGTCACACTGAGCCCCCAGCCCTCAGTCTTCTCAGTCTTCTCCAAAGTGAACAGTGGATAATCTGGATGAACGGACACAAAACCGAGGAATTAATTTGTATTTCTTGAGGAGTGGAACTCTGAATGAAATTGAGTTTCTGCTAGTAAAGGGGAATGGAATAAAGAGGTGAAGGTACTTTATATTCTTTTCAACTGAAATGCCTTTGAGCCTGGGGCAGGGATGAGGTGGGTTGGGAGACCAGGAAATCGAACAGCATGGGGCAGAGGCCTTGCCTACTGGACTCAAGCTGGAAAAACAGTCCCTGACCAACCCTGTCATTATTGTGTGTTTCTAGAACTTGGAAAGATAAGGAGGAAATCTGCAGACTAGTCCCGTAAGGGATAGAAAGGAATCGGGCTAGGTCAGTCCCTGAGAACAGGCCTGTCTTTCTTCACTAGACATGGAGATGTCCTCTGGTGTATCTGACATTGACAGCTGCCCTTTAACACGCCACTTCCTGCTGTCTCTGACTGCCGCAGGCCCGCCGGTGTCCAGGGCAAGAAGTCACAGGCAATGTGTTTTGTTTAATCTACTTTAACACATGCCCAGCACTTTGCCTTAAACAAAAATTTTTAATATCCTTGGTATTCAACATTTGCGAATGAAGAATGTATTATGCCTTAGCACTTGAGGTCTCCACTGAAAACATTTCTCTGCTCCCTGCGTACCCCAAACATCTGAGCCCTGTGAGAAGGCTCTAGGGAGTAGAGACTGGGAGTTCTAGTTACTTGAAAGCAGGAGACGATGGGAGAAAATGCAGCATTTTAAACTGATTTTGAAAATAAACATCGACATGGGGCCCAATGACATAATTTTTGTTCTTGTATTTTCTTGTCTTTAAACTCCTGAATAAGCTTAGCACAGAATGGAAGGCAGAATGCTTAATGAGCAAATGGAAGTTTGTCACATAAACTCAGTGATTAAGAACAGGAGTTCAAGGTCCGATTGCATGGCTTCATGGCTTAGTGCCGTCCTGCACTGGCCGTGTATTTAATCTTGCTATGCCTTGGTTTCCTCATGTGTAACAGGGAGATGGTATTACTGTCTGCCTCCTAGGACTCTTGCAAGAAGTAAGTGAGATAAATACACGAAGACTTCCTCTAGCACTGCACATGTGAGTGCAATAAATATTAAAGCTATCTATGACTATTTCATGTAACAGTCAGTTATCAATTAACACTCATTTTTGACCTCTCACCCAGACAGTGACAACGGACTATTCCAAAAATCACATTGTATTACAGGGATTGGTGACCTTAGGAAAAAAAGAATGGCAAGAATCCAGTATCTTCTTTTGTAGCGTGATAGGATGGATGTGAATTTAGAGAATATAAACTCTTGTCTAAGTCATGACTTCAGATTTGGTTTAGAAAGAGAAAGAGTTTGTATTATGTTGGGTTGCATGAAGCGGGGAGAAAAGCTGGCATGTGGTGGGATTTTGTAGGTAGGTTTTGGTAGGTGGCAGTGGATAAAATCATAAACGTGGTGGGGGAAAGGAATCTTAAAATTAACCCACACAGCATTTTTGGCACATATCTTTACACTGGCCACCCCTGAGACTGTATGAGGGTTTGAAATGGATTTATGCCCAAATTCTTCATGGCATAATTTAAAAGATTTTAAGCAAAATATGCTGCCACAATGAACACACACGCTATGCTTTATGAATGGCCTGTTTATTGCTGTGGTTCCGCACAGCTAGAACAGACTGGTTTAAACCAGACAAATTCATGCAGAGTCACGAGGCTGTGCTTTAAATCTATCTCTCACTTCTAAATCCACTTTCAACTACATTAACGTGTAGATATTGTAGTGAAATATACTAGCTTGCGCACCTTTTGAACCACTCTGTACATCTGCTGTTTAGTGCGGACCAGCCTGAAGGACTCTCCGATTACCAGCCTCCAGTGTGCTCCTCCAGCCTGCGTGGGGCTGACGGAAGGAAACAGCAGCTCAATCTCTGAAGCAAAGACTTTTCCTCTGCCTCTGAGAGTAAATAGCCTGAGAAAGAGAAAGCTTCCTCCCTGCAAGGAAGTCCAGATAACGTGTGATAGGAAGGGCGAGGGCTGGGGCTTGTGGCTGTCAGGATCACCTGCAGGAAGACAGCTGGCTCCCGCAGAGTGATAAGGCTAAGGTTACCCAGGCAGAGATAAAAAGCTCACTTGGTCAAAATGCATTACAAACCGAAAGGTCCCCAACAGGAGTTTTTAGCTTTGCTCCCGAGCCTTTCTCTGAACAAAATGACAGCCTGTTCTGATTTTTTGAGGCGATGTAAGAAGCGTACTTCACTGAGTGGAATGAGGGCAGAAAACACACACTCGCTCTCCCCCTGCCTCCTCCACCCCAGCTGGCTTCCCAGCTGTAGGTGGCTGAATCGTCTTTAATGGAAAACTAAGGGAAGAAGTCATTGCAAGGAAATAGAAGAGACATGAAACAGGATTTTATTGCTTGAACAATGAAATAGGGACTTGCACTGCTCCAGATTGTTGTGTGTGTGGGGTGGTGTTATTAAAAGTCAGGCAAGGAGTTCCAGGAATAAGGTATCTACATGTATAGGCCACGGAAAAGCTCACTGACTCAATTCTGCACTTGGTCTTTCTCAAACGTTTAACCCCCCCTCCCTGTTTTAGTAAATAAGCACTTCTCCACACTTCCTGGTACCCACCTTCTTTCCCTCAGTCACCCACCCCCAGCCCAGTGATGCCTCCATGATGATTTTATGGGGTATTATTTTCTATGGTTTGCATTCCCTGAAAAATTTACCTACAAAATGTACCATGCCTGCGCTCTTTTCATACTGCAGAGCCCTTCTTATACTCACACTGATGGGATTACACCCCTTCCCAGCTCCATGGATGCTCTCAACCTTTTTTTCAAAGACTTACTGGATGTTTGACACTACACTTTGTCTAAAAGGAAACTTCTCTTATGCTAGATTCTTTGAGATGCGATTTTAACGCCTGTATATTTTTGCAATCTTCCAGCCATAATTCATAGGGTAGCAGGAATTCTTGTTCAGGAGCCTGAACTGTTGAACCCATGGCCAATTCAGATCCGTCTTAATAAACACGGCCACAAGGGGGAGCAGTTTGAGTGAGCCTCTGTGCGATCTGGGAGAAAAAAAAAAAGACAAGACACACAAGGGATAGCGTGTCTATCTGAAGATGTTAACGAATGGAAAAACATACTTTGCTCATGGCTGAGAAGAATCAACATTTTTAAAATGGCCATACTACCCAAAGCAATCTAAAGATTTAATGCAATCCCTCTTAAAGCACCATTGTCATATTTTAAAGAATTTTTAAAAAATCATGCTTTGATTTATATGGAATCTGCAAAAAAACATGAAAAGCCAATACATTTCTCAGAAATAAAAATAAATCAGGAGGTATTACATTACCAGATTTCAGTTTATACTATAAATCTATAGTGATCAAAACAGCTTGGTATTGGCACAAAAATAGAGAGGTAGATTTATGGAACAGAATAGACAAGATATGAATCCAGCCACTTATTGTTATTTGATCTTTGATAAACCTATGAAAAATATTCACTGGGGGAGAGATTCACTATTAAACAAATGGTGCTGGGTAAACTGGCTGGTGACCTGTAGAAGACTGAAACTGGACCCTCCTCACCTTTCCACATTAACAAAAATTGATTCTCACTGAATAAAAGATTCAAACTTAAGACATGAAACTATAAAAATACTAGAATAGAGTGCAAGGAAAATGCTTGAAGAAATAGGCCTGGGAGAATATTTTATGAGGAGGGACCCCCCACACCCCGGCAATTGAAGCAACACCAAAAATATATTACTGGGATCTGATCAGACTAAAAAGCTTCTGCACAGCCAAGAGCACAATAAGTAAAGCAAACAGACAACCCTTTGAATGGGAGGAGATTTTGACAGGTTATGCTTCTGACAAAGTTCATCTTTAATCATCAGAGAAGTAAAAATCAAAACCACTTTGAGATATGATCTAACTCCAGTAAGATTAGCCCACATAACAAAATCCCAAAACTACAGATGTTGGCGTGGAATACAAGCTAATATGGCCTTTTTGGAAACAAGTTTGGAGAATACTCAAGGAACTAAAAGTAGCCCTTCCACTGGATCCTATAATCCCTCTACTAGGTATATACTCAGGTGATCAAAAATCATTTTACAACAAAGACATTTGCATTGGGATGTTTACTGCAGACCAATTCATAATAGCCAAGTCATGGAAACAGCCCAAGTGCCCCTCAACCCATGAATGGATCAACAAATTGTGGTGTATGTACACCATGGAATACTATGCAGCCATAAAGAGATGGAGACTTCACACCTTTTATGTTTACCTGGATGGAGCTGGAACACATTCTTCTTAGTAAAGTATCTAAAGAATGGGGAAAAAAACTATCCAATGTACTCAATACTACTGTGAAATCATTATATAATCACCTACACAATCATAGGAATGATAAAATATAACTATAGTCCAGAAAGAAGGAGGGAAGAGGAGGGAGAGGAGAGGGAAGGGAGGAGGTTAGGAGGAGGGAGGGCACTTGGTGGCACCTCATCTAATGTGCATAATGCAGTGTTACCTTTCAAAACTATTAAAAATAGAGTATATGGATGGTGCCTGCTGTGTGTGGCTCAAAGGAATAGGGTGCCGGCCCCATATGCTGGAGGTGGCGGGTTCAAACCCAGCCCTGACCAAAAACTGCAAAAAAAAAAAAAAAAAAAAAAAAAAGAATAGAGCATAAATGTCTTACTACAACACTAAGTAAGTGAAGTGATGATTGTGTTAATCAGTTCAATGTAAGCATTCCACATTGTATATCAAATCAGTTCATTGTACCACATAAATGCATCAGTGTATACAGGTATGATTTAACAAAGGAAAAAAAAGACACACAGAGGAGGCAGGGGATTTGCGGGACTATATTCCCTACTCTCAGAGGCCACAATGGCTGCCCTTCCCTCTGGGCAGCTTGCTGGGTAGGAAAAGAACTGCTCTCGTAGAAATACGGAGGTGGCCAACATTTCAAAGGAGGTACATGCGGTGCTGTGCTGGACAGTTGGATGAGGAGGTGATTTTTTTTTTTTTTTTGAGGACCTCATGGTGGACATTTCAGTTATTTCCAGGCATAGATTTAAAAACAAAAAAATCTACAACTGGAAACAAGGATGAAAGGGGCCCAAATATGAGACTGTAGCTTCACAAGGAGTTGAGTGGGGGTCAGCACAGAGGTGTTCTACTGATGGCGTACCAGGAGTGACCAAAGAGTAGAGGATATTTGTTGGCAAAGGGGCAGAACATAGGAGCAGCTAGAATGATACTAATGTAAAGGACCAGATTATTACTATTAGTTTTCAGAATGATGGAGGAAATTGTGAATGCTGCAAAATGGAAAAAAAAATAATATATGGACCCCTCTATAGAGCCCTTTGAGCTACTAAAGGGAGATTTGAAGAGACCAGAAGTTCCAGGGATTCTGTTTATAGTGAGTGAGGCGGATTTACTGCTCTAAGGCCATATTAAAATCTTATCTCACAGCAGGACTTGGGAAAGAGTGTCTTGAGTATTATTCTTCATACATACACATCAAACAGCATCTATACTTCTCATCACAAAGACAAGGTATTTAGACCTGCAAGTGTGATAACTTTCCATTTCTAATAAGTTCATTGTGATTTTTTTTTCCATATAAAATTCATCTTTACTTTTGTAAAACAAGAATGAGAAAAAGCAAGAGCAAAGAGCAGGGCCTAGCATTTCTTCTCTCTCACATTTCTGGGAGGGAATCCCGTCATAAACATTATGTTCATCTGTAGCTCCTCTGTACTTACACTGGTTTACAATCTCCTGCCAAGACAGTTTCCAGAGAACCGTCCATGGGGATAAGTAGTAGTCTTCCCCGTGTGCAGGGACTGACAGGCATGTCAACGATGGCTTCACTGAAAGTTATGATTGGCACAGGTTTGGCCCTGCAAACGTTAGCAAGATGCCGCCACAATGAACACTCCTGGCTCTGTGAATGGCTCCTTGAACACTGTGGTGGTCTACCACGGGAACAGGCTGGATTAAAGGAGTTCTATGTGCAGCTTTCCCAGACATGTAAGCTGACGTAAAAGCTGTGGGCAACCTTGTTTTTTTTTAGTATAAAACTCCACATTAATATTTTGACACCCATCTATGGGACAATAGGACAGTTGAGGCACACAGTTGAGGCCACTCTCAAAGCATGCTTTCTAAACTAAAAAGGCAGCAGATACAGTCACTTAAAGGTTCAGATGACTTAGACCTTTAGAGGTATTTTTTTTTAGCCTAACCAACTATTTCTGAATTTACAAGTAGAAAAATTTCAGGATCAAAAATGAGCAGGAGGAAAGAGATGATGAGGAAAAAGAGAGAGAGAGAGAGAGAAACAGCAAACATAGGCAAAGAGAAAGCGCACAAAGCGAGATTATAAAACTAGTTTTAACGATCACAATCTTTTTACTTTTTAGTTTATCTTCATTTATTAACTCCTGCTACATCATACTGTAACTATAAAAATGACAACTATTTAGTTTAGTCAACTATTTAGTTTAGACAACTAGTTTAGTTTAGTCAACTGAAGAATACAATTCCTAAGATTCCCATATACATGTTTTGAACTATATAATCTTACATATAATTACTAAATATAGAATTACTGCCAATTTCATTTAGGACCCTCAACTATAGAAAGAAAAATACATATTATGCACAATTCATTGTGCTTTAATGACTGACTGGAAGGCCTTTAATCAATTTGCAGGCTACTCAGCCTCTTCATTTTGTTGATAGGGAAACAAGCTCAGAGAGGTTTAACATAATTCTGTTCATGAATGTGGCTCACGGTATGTGAATTATTAACCAATGTGTCTCTTCTCCACAGAACCTTCATAGCTGCAGTTTTCTTACAAGTTTTTAACTTCACATTAAGACAAAAGCTGCAGTCTGGGTGTAACACGGAATGCACTAGGGAGATTCTCTGCTCAGTGAATTACATCTCCTCCACCTGTTACTAGTTAAGACCCTATGAGCTTGGGAAGAAATGAATGCAGAGAGGAAACCCAGCTCCTCTGCATTGGTGCGAGGCCTGCATTAGCCCCTGTTTTCCCATTGGCGGTGTGGAGGACTGCAAACGTGCTAGAAGGGGCCTGGGACCCACTGTCAGTCTAGGATTATGGGGAGCTGGCAGCCTCACAGATGTGCTTCTGTCATAGTGTTTGGGGTGCCCTGGAATGAAGGCTGTTGAGGCCAAGTGCAGACAGAGAGTGTGTGAGGTCAGAACCATGTCTTCCTTCCTATGGAGAAGCCGTATTTGTTTATTCATTCAATGTTCATTCTTTGAACACGTATCTACAGAGAATAAGTAGATGCCTGAGTAGGGCTAAGATTCAGGTTGTGCAAAAGCCTCCTCATGGACTGTACCCTAGTGAAGCTTCCGGAGCACCCAAAAGGATCCCCTGCCAACTAAGGAAGTCAGTGTAAGGACAGCAGCTTCTGATGGTGAGATGGAGAGGCAAATGATCAGGGGGAGAAAAGGCCACCATCATGGATGATAGTGAGGGGCTATCCATAGGCCAGGATGACTCTGTCCAGGCATCTCACCAGAGCCCAAACTAAATGGAACACTGGGTGTCTCTTGCCCACTAGCTCACCTGGTCTCCTAAAGCTTAGATACAACCCCAAGATGAAAGGCTTGCAGCAGAAAATAGTAAATTTGAGGATGAATTAGTAAATCCATATATTTTAGGAATTTATATAGAAATGACTGAAATAATTGTGTGGATTTTTTTGGAAATGATTTAATACCTTTTTGTGTGTGTTGAGGTGTGTTAGACGAAAAGCAAAGATAACAATTATAGCATTTTTGTATACCTGAGTTTTCAGTCTGTGAAAATACGCCTGCCACAGTGACAAGAAAATAAAAAAAAAAAAAGAACAACCCACAAATAACATAGAAGAACCCTGAAATTCAGTGAGAATCTATTATGAGTGTCAGGGACAGTCTGTATGTATGTATATAGTTCTAGTATATATTCTTTTCAGAGGAAACATGTTCCAGAAGAAAAACTCCTATGAACTGCAAAGATGATTTGAACCCAGAAGAGTTTTTGATTCCCAAACTGGAGGTTTCTCTTTTAAAGGGGAAAACAAAAGGAAATCTAATTTCATTAACTGCTAGTGAAGACACCAAATCTTTGCATGTATGGGCACTTTAGAGGTGTTGATTTAAAGAAGGTATATCCACGGAATGGAAGAACCTGCCTCTTGTTGACAGATGCTGCAGAATCTCGTAGGATGTGTCAGGTCAGGTGCAGTCCCTAGGGACAGACCGAGAGAGTTAAGTTTGCAAATAGAATTTACAATTTAGGGCAGAGCCTGTGACCCAGTGGGTAGGACGCCAGCCCCATATACCGAGAGTGGCGGGTTCAAACCCAGCCCTGACCAAACTGCAATAAAAAAATAGCCAGGCGCTGTGGTGGGCACCTGTATTCCCAGCTACTCAGGAGGCTGAGGCAAGAGAATCACCTAAGCCCAGGAGTTGGAGGTTACTGTGAACACTGTGATGCCATGGCACACTCTACCGAGGGCAATAAAGTGAGATTCTGTCTCTATAATTTCTTATTTTTTTAAAAAAGAATTTGCAATTTAAAACACCAGACTTAGAATATACTAATAATATTAAAGTTTATCTGTCTCTCATCTTTGAATATTGTCAGACTGAGCCTCTGAATAACTAACTGTTTCTCTGGAAACAAAACAGGGAAGTAGTAGGGCGAAGAATGTAACTCTCAAAAGGATGAGTATTATTTATTAAAAGTTAACTCAAAATACTACAACCATTGCACTGGAATGAATCTTTTCTAGTAAATGCTCTTGTCAGTAAATTACAGCTGAGCCACAGTTACAGTTCCAGGGCTCGAGTTTCTGATAGAGGCCAATTACATTTTTATTTAGGCAGCGTTACATAAATTCTGAAGCACCAAAGGATATGCTGACAGAAAGAAATAGGACTTGTACAGGGAAACTATTGCTTTTATTTCCATGGAGTTTTGTAAGTAAATAAATGCAAACCAGAAGCTAACTTAAAAGATGTGTCTTTCATATTTAAAGGTGCTGATTTTTTATCCTTTGAGAATATACATGAGTGACCTTCATTTCCCAATAATTTATGGGCGTGTCCTAATGAAATTTGTGCTAGAATCCCCTATGAATTCAAATTTTCAAGAACACAACACTCTTCCCATTCAGTACACTTTCTTTTTGGTCATATGCAATATCCATCACATAGCTGATAAAACAAATATACAAATATTCAGTTTTAATTGCATTCCTGCATAAATTCTTGATTAAAAAAATCCCAATTAACATGCTTTAAAGGTAGAGTAACTCAAATATTTTGCAAATAGCATGAAAAAGTAAATCTTGGCACATTCAACGTTTTACCACTTAAAAACTTTTTCTTAAGGAAGGGTCAACAACAAAAGTTTTAGGCCCTTACCTAAAGGCGTCAGTGTAATAAAAGACCTTTCTCATGTGGTGGGGGGACAACTGGTATCAGCTACTTACTCTGGCTGAAATTCTGACATCGTGATCAGTAAGTTCTCTGAGCTTGGGCAGAATGTCGACTTGGTTATCTGGATGCCCAAATCCAAGCAAACAAGTATCCACTCAATAGACATTTATTGAATAAATAAGATTCTAGAATTTCTGTTTTCTCTTTTTGTACAATAGACGATTCATCTGATACAGTCTTAATCAGTCTCGCTATGTTTAAAGGTAGGAACGAGGGGGGAGAAGCTCTCCGTATTCGTTTAGTTGCAATGTGGGATGTGCAGCACTATCAGTGGAGGGGAGATGGGAGCCACAGCTGGACGTTTCACTTTTCTGCTTAAGGTTTTACTAAGGCTGGACGTATGCAGACTATGTCAAATGCATCGCACATTGTACAATATCCATGGTCTCCATCCTGGAAGATTGATATTAATAAAAACAGTAGACAGGCATTGGGAACAGTCAAAACTCTGTCCTGACTCGGCGCCTGTGGCTCAAGCAGCTAAGGCGCCAGCGACATACACCTGAGCTGGTGGGTTCGAATCCAGCCTGGGTCCACCAAAGAACAATGATGGCTGCAACTAAAAAATGGCCAGGCATTGTGGCAGGCACCTGTAGTCCCAGCTACTTGGGAGGCAGAGGCAGGAGAATAGCTTGAGCCCAGGAGTTGGAGGTTGCTGTGAGCTATGATGCCATGGCACTCTGCCCAGGGCGACAGCTTGAGGCTCTGTCTCAAAAAAAAAAAAAACAAAAAAAAAACAACTCTGTCCCCAGAATACAGGACATTAATTTGCAAAGGGCTCCTCGTTTGTGAATAGAGGCATTCCCTGTGGACTGACGTTCCTCAGAGCTTCAGCTGGCCAAATGCAACAGGGGCTGGCTGTGGCTGTGCACACACACCCTTTGGTCTGGTTACTCTGTGTATAGCACACAGCCTGCTCAGTCTCACACAACTGCCCTAGACAAAAATTGTATCCTTGATATTTTCATGCCTACTTTTGTTTTAGTGAACAGTCAGTAAATTTCTTAGATGAGAGAATGCCTTGTGGCACACGTTTCAAATGACTATTTATTGCAAAAATGTCTTTAAAAAAGAAATAAGAATACACGTCTGACAACGTGCTTAAGAAAGAAATGGGTATTGGCCCAAACCAAGATCTGGGATAACTAAATGTACGGGAATACCTTAGAGATACTGAAATATTCACAGGAGACTACAGACTTCATCACTCCTATGAGTACTGCTAGTGAATAAGCATACTAAGGGATGAACAGTAAGGATAGTAAATGACCTTTTCACCACACTCAACAGTTTGGTGCCATTTTCAGATTATTTAACATTGAGTAGGTTTAGAAAACCTAAAGACAGGCAAGAGAACAAGGACGTTTTCTTTTTCCAGGAAAGGACAAGAATGAAGTAGTTATAGAAAGACAGTAATTATTATTTTTCTGACTTTCAGTAAAAATATATGGATTCAGCTTCACTGAAGATGTCAATTACATATTAGGTAAGGTTCATTGGCCATTAGAATTGGTGATGGTCAGCTTGGGTCATATTACCTTTTCTTAGTGCATGAATAATAGCCTAAGAATTAAGTATTTAAACATTGCCTATCTGAATTGGTGGTCCCTTAATTTCAGTTGTTTAAGATCCTTTCAGCTTATTCTTGTTCACTGATGAATAACTAACAGAGATAGACCATTTAAAACAAATTATGGAAATTTAATTTGCTGATTACATGAGGTTATATAGGGTTATCTATAAGTGATTAGGCTCTTAATTCTCCTGATTGAAAAGTCCCCAGGGAATGAAAAAAGACAATGCTCAGTCTATTTATTGTTAAGAAGTTGGTTTCTCAGATTGTGTTGTTTCTGTACTTTATTTTCTATGATATTATTTACTATTCAGCTTCTCTTTTAGCCGAGAGTATATTAACTCTTCCTAAAATTTTTTAGAAACAATTTTTATTGATGTATTTGTACATGTTTACAGGATGCATAAACAGCGATATTTTGATACATGCTTAGCAGGTGTCACGATCAACTCAGTGTATTCAGGATGGCCAGCGTCTCAAATGTTTGTCATTTCTGTGTGGAAGCTTTACAAATACTCCTGTCTGGCTGTTTTGGAATATACAATACAGTGGCCAGGTGTGGTGGCTCATGCCTATAATCTGAGTTTGAGACCAGCCTGAGCAAGAGCGAGACCCCCATCTAAAAAAAATCACTGGGCGTTGTGGTGGGGACCTGTAGTCCCAACTACTTGGGAGGCTGAGGCCATAGATCACTTGAGCCCAAGAGTTTGAGGTTGCTGTGAGCTGTGATTCTGTTTCAAAAAAAAGAAAAAAAGAAAAGAAAAGAAAAAAAAGAAATAAATATATAATACATTGTGGTTAACCAGTCAATCCTATTGTGGTATCAAATATCAGATCCTGTACCTTCTATCTAAATATTTATTTGTACCCATTAACCAAGCTCTCTTCACACCTTCCTCAACTCACATTCTTTTCACCTCTGGGAACCTAGGATTCTATTTTCAACCTCCACAAGATCACGAGAGTATTTTAATTCAAATATTGCGAGTTAGAGCTCAAGACATGGTGGTTTTGTATTTTTGAATTTTCTTTGTATTCTTTGGAGGTTTCTAAAATGGAAATTAATGTGTTTTTACTATAGAAATTATGTGATTTCACTGTGGTTTCTCTTATCTATAGAGCACTATTTTCAAAGTTTTCCTAAATATGAATATCTTTGATTATTGCATTAAAGATTTAATTTTTTTTTTTTGAAATAGAGTCTATGTCACCCTGGGTGGAGTGTCATAACATCACAGCTCACAAGCAGCCTCAAACTCTTGGGTTTAAGAAATTCTCTTGCTTTAGTCTCCCAAGTAGCTGGGACTACAGTCACCCGCCACAATGCCCAGCTATTTTTGATTTAATGCTCTTCTAATGAGAATACTCCATTTCCTGTGTCTTGGAATAGCAGATGATTTGACATCTTGGTTTATACTGTTTACTTTAAAAAAAAAATGTTATCATAAATCTCACAGTAGTTCAGTAACTGTTTAGTAATTTGTGGATTTTTTCTTTATATATTCACATGATGATCAACTTCCGCCAACTGACCAATTATTTCAAATATATGTTATTAGTTAATTCCAGTGTGTTAAATTATTCAGGACAACATGAGAAACTGTAGAATAAATAATCAGTAATCGCTTGGCTGGAGACAGGTCTTTCTTATTGTGCCTGTACTAGTATGGAACAAGACACCTTTTCAGGACACTTGGCCTTAAAAGAAGAAAGAGTATTGGACCAGTGTAAGGGCTGCCCTTGGACGCACAGAGCCTGCCACCTGGGCAAATCTCCTCACTTCTTTGTAGCTTCTCTTTGTCCTCTTTGGACATATTAATTCATTCTTCTTAGAGTTATGAATAGTGAACTTGATGTTTCAGGTGTCACAAGTATTAAACTGAACAACTTTCTGACACTTAAGATGTGGCCTCTCCCAGATGCCTCCCCTGATCCACCTCCCTGGTGGGTGGAAGGGCCCTTGCTCTGTCTTCTCTTTGCACATGGAACTTCTTGTTGTCATTTCATCCATTGTTATTGCTCAGTTTCTTGTCTACTCCTAGCCCCACACTCTATACTAAGAGTTGCTGAAAATCAGAGTCATTTCATCTCTGTATTTCTGGAACACAGTAGCTGGCACAAAATAGATGTTTATACTTTGCTGAGAAAAAAACAATTAACAGCAAAAATGATAGATAATCTCAGTACTATCTTAAGACTAGTATATTTAGCATTTATGAAAGAAAATAATGTTTCTGTTTAGGATGTAGGATACTGCATCCTCATTTAAAAGTGACTTATGTTTGTAATTTCCCCTTTATAATAATATATTTTTCCAATTTTAATATCAGGTATATCCAGATTAAGCAGAATGATTTTGAAGTATTTCTTCTTTTTCTATTGTCTATAAGATTTGGCATGATCTGTTTTTTGGAAGTATCTTTTATTTTTATTTATAAATATTAGTTGTCTATTTTTTGAGACTTTGGGAAAAAAATAAGAAGAAGTTAATTGATGACTCTATACTGAACCTTGGAGTCAAAGCATTCTATAATAGACATATTCTTATCTGACAATGTGAATGTTGCTTTCTTTGCATTACTATTATTATTATTGCTCAATACTTCATTGCAGCAATTGCCTGATTTCTTTTATGTATTTATCTTCATTCATTGTTTATGAGGTTTTTGTTTCTAGTGCTTATCTTACACATTGTTGTTTTTAAATTTTAAGCCTTTTTGATTTTGTGAAGGCAAAAAGTGGAAACCAAATAAACACATGTGTATGTAAAAATAAAATATATATATATATAAAACTTAGAGACAAATATAAGTCCCGACAATTAAATTCATGAATGCAAAAAATAAAGAAAATAATATTTCTTCATCTCTCCAGTGAAAACATATTTTCATATTTTAAAGGGCCTCTGCAGACTAATGCTACCATTTGGAGGCGTCTAAGTGTCAGTGATATTAAGCTTGGGTAGGAAAACACTCAAGTGAGGAATTAGTAATGTGAGTTTCTGAAATAGAAGATTAGAAGGTCTCAATGAAGGTGGAGGGCAACAGATTACAAAGGAATCCACTTAAAATGCATCAAATGTTCCTGAAACAAACGATAGATGAACAAACTCATAGATCCGTGTCATGATTAACCAGAGGCAGGTCCTGCCCAGCTGCCTCCACTCAGATGGGAGCCACTTTCAGTCATGTGCAAAACGTAGTGCTTCTTCCCCAGCAGAGTCAACGATGAAAGCAGAGGGGAGAAACTGGTATTGTGTGAGAATGTTTTATGGGGAGAAAGGCAAAGGGCTTTACCACGACATAGGAAAAAAAATCACAAAATTCTGCTTTTAATATCTTTTTAACTTTAATCTATTATATATATATATATGTGTGTGTGTGTGTGTGTGTTTATATGGTTTTTTTTTTCCTCTTAGAAAGCCATTCAGACACACTTCTCTCTCACTACCAAGCCCCTAACAGCCTCGTATTGATGGGATCCATCCAATTCTGGCTCTAAGCTTGAATAGGGCCCCCAGTAGCTACCAAGATACCACCCATTTAGAAAGCAGTTCAGAGATGGTGTGTTTGATTCAAACTTGTAAGGCTGTGCCTTAGAGTGAGAAACATAATTTACACCCTGATCAAAAACACATACATACTCAGTAATATAACTGAAATAAAATGGTTTTTAAAATAATTTTTATAACGGGCTCTTCCTTCTCTCCCTTCCCTCCCTTATCCTCTCATCTCTTGCTTTAATGTATTTAACTAAAAAAAAAAAAGATAATAGTTTTGACTCACCAATTTTTTTCCACTAGCAGTTTGAAACACACAATTTTACTGTTGCTTAAACTCAGCTCCTGGCATCTCAGTCTACATAGCAAAAATTTTATCAAGGTACTTACACCACTAAGGGTTTTGGGTTTTATTTTTATTTTTTAAAGAGATGCTCCTGCTTTTAAAAAAGTATTTTTCTATACTGTTACCCAAGAAATGTGAGAACCAAGGGTATAAAGCTGCTTAAGGTCGATTATTTCGTGCTTCCACTATGATTTGCCATTTTTTAACTTTTTTGCTCAACTCCTCTTTGGAGCCAGGCACAACATACCACTTGCCCGGGGGAGCAGTGTGCTATTCATTCCACAGAGTCACCTGCCTGCCAAGTTTCTCTTCTTGAAAGGCAAAGCCTTTTTTGCTATTATCTTATTTAAATCTCTGCTATATAATCACTAAATAGCAGAAAAATTATAAACGTGGGTCCACCCGTGCTCCTTATCTCTGTCATATGCCCGCAGTCTGCTTCCAGCTGTTTTCCTGGTAATTCTCAGCAGTGCCTTCGCCTGATTCTCACACAAGTTATCACCAAGCCCTTTCCACATCGGCCCTGGGAGATGTGTTGTTTCAAGGCACCATCAGTCTCACCGCCAACACTCCCTTACAGGTGGCAGCAGGTTGAGCTTACCCTGCAGTTTATCATCATTAGAAACATCTGGTGTGTGGGCATATGACGGGCACTATGGGGGTTTTACATACATATGGAAGAGTGTGGTTCATACCTTTGAGGATGTTAAAATGAAATTCAATCAGAGGCAGTTACCATATGCAACGCTTAATCATGGATTGTTGTGGCCACTTGCTGATGTACTACACCATATTTCCAAAGCATTAGTGTTTTCAAATGACTCAATCAACTTCTGCCAAGTTATGCAAAAAAAAAAAAAAAAATCCACAAAAAACCCCCCAGCTAAACGAGGAGCCGTTTCCAAAAATGTTTTTCATTTCCGGTACCCAACTCTTTTAACAGAAATAACTCTCTGAGTAAGTGCCACAGGCCTACTATGGAAGACACTTTATTTGGTGGCAATGTTGGAACATCCCATATGAATTATAAACATTTACTGCAATCGAGAAATTCTATTCCTTCTTCCAAATTGATAGAAAAAATTGCTCCTTGCACTGGCTGGGTATTCTTTGTCTCTGCAAAGACAAAAGACAATGCATTCTGTATCCGGGTGGTTGAGACATTTCTCAACCAGCAGAGTAGTTTACTTCTCTATTTTACTTGTTCAGAAAAGTTCTTTTTCATCTAGATCAGTATTTTTCACCAAAAACAATATACTCAATTGAGAGCAGAGGTAGAGGGCTCTGATTTCTGACAGTAAAACATAATGTTTATAAATATCTGAAAGTCATGCGTTTAAAGCTGAATTTGTAAAAAATGAAAATTGTACCTTACATAAATAGAACATTTTTCATCCATGAATTTATTATTAATATTTAAAAAAAAACAAATTTTAACCATTTTAACCTGGTTAAAGCCTTTTCTTCTTGGAATTTCAAATGCATCTATTATTTTTACATTTTAAATCAGCAGCTTTAAAAGCCTCACAGTTGAAATTTTTCTGTTGAACAGTTATTCTGCTGTCATAATATATTTTGCCCTGTAATATCGCCATGATTCCTTTTTAGCTGTGTTGAAAATATATATGTATAGTGGTGTTTACTTACATGCACATTCGTGTATGTTTGTGTGTGTGAAAAACTTAGGCAAACAATAGAACTCCACTGATCCACTCACATCAAAATGCTGTTAAGTAGGAACATGTGTGAATACGCAAACCTATAACTAGTGAGTCCTGAGAGCTATCAGAGATCTGCGGAACCTTCACATCAAGTCTCAGCCTTTTGGCCAAGATCCAGTGTCGAAGTAAACCTCCAGTATCTTAATTTTTCCTTAAATTTCTTGAAGTCTAAGAAAATGCCAAAAAAGTGGGATTTGAATTTCACCAGTGACTTCTGGAGAGCCAGAAACAAGATTCATGAAGAACCCAAGGGCTGTGATTTCCATCAGTAGCCGAGTTACACCGATAGTTACATTGCTAATGCTGCGCTATTTCTTACTGAGCCTGTAACTCTTCCTCATGCTCCTGAGCCCCACAACCTGAGAGAAAACATAGCAGTACCGTCTGCTTAACAATGAGCAGGTCAGTCCTCGGACACAACACCTCATATAAGAGGCAAAAAAGGTCTTTGGATTATCAACATTCTAACAAAATCTCCACAACTAGAAGGAATAGAAAGAAGGCACACATTTTAATAATCTTGGAATGACCAATTTAGCCAATGTCAATAAGTATTTGGAGGCTACTGCACTTTTGATTTTTCTTGTATCTGTTTAATAGCCCTGTAGGAAGAGAAAATAAACCAAGCGTGTGGTTGAGAGTAGTGGGCATTCACATTCAGACCAGTTGTGTATCCTTACAAATGTGTTTAATTACAACTGCTTCAAATGATCCCAGATTTTTAAAAGTTTATTTTAAGTTTGAAGACTAGACAAGGTCATACTGGTTTTACAACATCCTACGTGAGATAAGTATATATACAAAGAAAAAACAACATTGGGACATTACACAGCTTGAAAGTTTGCAAAAGTTATTTGTGTCTTAAGTTATTTCTGTATTGACTGACACATCAGATGCCAGAATTGAGTAGTATATTTCATAATTTGTTGACTAGCAAAGATATAATCATTAGTACCCCAAATCTTCAAAATTCACACCAATCTTTATGAAGTCATTTAGAAAGAGAAAGTCAACCCTAAAATTAGAATTTAGGGACTATAGTAAATGCTTTTAAAAAGATGCAGATAAAAAGGAGATGTTTAAAATTTTAATTTCATAAATTATAAAATAAGCATGATACAGTTACTTGATATACTGAAGACTAGGTTATTATTTTGTGCATTCTGCTTATGATATTTTGTGTGAGTGAATTTATAGAGAATCCATTTGCTTCCCTTGCCTGTCATTGATACAAGTGACACTGGAGCTACTTTACTGCTTGATAATGATGATCAACCCTCACACTGTGGGAATCTTTTGCTGTGATCAGTTTTGGGCGTCACGGGACAAATGATGTCTTGTGAAGAGCATGAAAAGCAGAGAAAAAACGCAAAAGCAAGAGAAAGCCATTTCAGTATTGTTTTAAAAGATAACAAAATACAACATTAACCAAATCCTTTGGAAAACACTTTTTAAACAGCTGTCAGTAGAAAAAAATTGAAAACATCCTATAAAGCCACGAATAAATTTTAAAAAGTAAATCACTACCAAGCCTTCCTCATAATTTAAGAAGTCTACTCGTAAGAATAAAGAATCCTGCATAATCTGCAAAGCAAAACAGCGAGGAATCAGGTGGGGCAGTAAACCTGGGAAGAAATGAGGACAACTGGCTGGGTGATAGGCGTGTGTATTTTTGAACTTAAGCAATTATTTATCACAGGGCTTTAAAATTTAACCGACCAAAATATTTTAAATTCCTTGCTCCACATGTATCTAAAAATGGCGATACCGAGGAGATAGAAATTTTGTTTGTGAAAGACACTGAAAACTGACCATTTCGGGGGCTTCATTCGATAATTTCATGATGAGAACCACATATAGAAATCATGTGGGCATGGAACTGACACGTGGCCAACTGGTTTCCTTATTAGACCAACTAATTTTGCTCTTATTAAAAATGCCAATGTGATTGACTTTCTCTTTAAATTCTCCACGGTGATTAACGACCACTCCATATATACATCATTGAGAAATGCTGTTAACACACGGACAGACGGGACAGTAACAGTCTAGTGGCTTTTGATATGCAGCACAAATATTAAAGGAAAGAAACCACTCAGCAGCGTCGCGTGGGACTTGAACATTTCGTACACATACCATCCTTTCTTTCCCAAGACCTTTAATTTAAACCTCCAATAATCCTGTCTAAGCCTTATAAAACAAATACTTGTAAAGCTTGTAAATTAGATGTTGAAGACATTTATGGAGGCAGTGTGAGCGTTAATTTGAGACATGTCAATGCGGCCTCCATTATCAATAACAAATGGTGATGATAGTTGCTTATTTTCTCAGGACCCTTGAAGCAAAATGAAGAGAAATCAATTTTCATCTTGAAAATGGTTTATTACTTTGTCATTAGTAAATACTTTTGCTTTTCACAAATAACTAACTACACGAGGTGCTTTCCTGGGAAACCATCACCAATTTCAAATCTCAATGAAATTTTAGTTTCATAGGAAATGTGGAGATGAAAAAAGAAATGATGAGTGTGTTTGACCGAGTTATGAGAACTAGGTCAATATTTGTTTGCTAAAATCTTTTTAAAAATAGACAAAGAATTCAGGATTCTATTGTTTTAAGGTAAATATAAGGCTATGTAAATGAAGATTTAAATTCAAAGGGACATAATACTTTTTTATTGTTCTTCCTTTTTTGCAAACTGGTGTATGGGGTTCTTTATAAATAAAGTATTTGGAAATTCTGTAGTTAAAACTTCCTTCAGAAACGGAATTGCATATTTAATCCACTGATATTACATGGAGATCAAACTACTGATAATCATGTTCCAGGTGTATAAATAAACATGATGTTTAGGCGAGTAGTAGGAGAAAATTCAATTTAAAAAATACTGACTTATTCAGGCAATATGCAATATAAAGAATGCAGAATAGAGCAAAAGAAAAAAAGGGCATATAATCCCTTATTAAAAATAATGAAAGTAAAATGAGAATTAGAGCAATTAGTACTTCATGTTACAGATTCTTCTTCAAATTTTTGTTATAAACACTGACATGTTTTAGAGGCACAGGGAATCAAATAGGATAATGTAGAGTTATTACAGAAGAAAAAAACCCTTTAGTTATTATAGAAGAAAAAACCCTTATTGCTAACAAACACTGCGGATTCCTTTTACAAGAATCAGCTGACTACCGACTGTAAAAGCTCTACCAACTCTTGCAAGTATTTGATGGTTGAGACTTTTTTATTTACCCTTACTATATAAAGAAGGCTACTTTCTTTCCCCAATATATTGCAACTAATATGAATAATTCAGAAAATAATAAGAAAAGTAACTCACAGGTGATGTGGTATTAAGAGATTGGACCAATAAAAATCAAATTAAATCATTGAAAAGGCAGGCTTAGACCTCCTTGAAAAGACAGTGGCCTACCATAATTTAAGCACTTCTTCATGAAAAAACCTCATTCGGTTTCCTACAGATTTTGCACAGTTCATTCCATGGAAATACTTTCAGGGAAGTAGAGAAGAGGGCTGTGGCGTACGGGGCTTCTCATTCCTCCTCTGTGCAGCCCAGCAGCTCCGACCGCAGTGTGATTCGCCCGTACCAGGACCAAGGCAGGATTCTTATGTGCCGTGCATAGATGGGAGGGTCAATGACGTTTTTCCTGTGGGTGTCATTGTCAAAATTGCCCTGGAAAACCTAATAAAGAAGAGCAGAAAAGGTAAGTCCTGCAGGTCCTTTTCCTTCGGAATTACCATTTTCTTGTTTGAACTATTTTCCCCACACATGATGTTCTTATTCATTTCTGACTACTTTATATTGATTTTCATTTTTAAAACTATAGTAAAGCTTCTTTTAATTATTATTTTAAATTAAAATACAAATTAATGGTTCATGTAAAAGGTTAAATGAGGCAAAATTGTCAAATGCAAAAATACCCAAGTCTATCATTTTTCTCTGCCTGTTAAAAAATGTTACATTTAAAAAATGTAACAGACATGTGTTGTTTTGATTATACCACAGGCTGGCATTGGTTAGGCAGCTTGCTGACGGTGTTTTCTCCCTAGGAGGGGCTCAGAGGCTTGCAAGAACTCCCGTCATCTGCAGCACGCAGCTTCCACATCAACAAGGGCCAGGGGCAGGGATGTTTGGGAGAACAACTATGGAAGCAGCTCACACCATTTCTGTACACCATTTCTCAGTGGCTTTTGCTTAGTTATCCTCACATAAAGAAAAAAATTAACCCATTCCCAAAGGAGGCAACCAAATCAATGCTGTTTTTTAACTAGTTTTCCTTTTTATTGGATTCATCCATTAATTCCTAGAACCACACAACGCGGTTGTAATCATCCTGACCTATCACACCTGATGCTTTGCACAGTGACGACGTTTCTGTCTTTGTTAAGAGCATTTTTGGGAGCCTTTAATGGTTATTCCTTCCCCCTTTAGAAAACGTCTAAAATAACTTTGACAAATGCCTACTTCAGGACAATATAATTAAAACATTGGTATTGCATTAGAAATTCAGCTAAATCTTAAACTCTGGGGAGAGGCTTGGTGCTAGTCGCTCAGTGGCTAGAGAGCTAGCCACATACACCAGAGCTGGCAGGTTCAAACCTGGCCCCGGCCAGCTAAAACAATAGTGGCAACTGCAACAAAAAATAGCTGGGCATTGTGGCAGGCATCTATAGTCCCAGCTACTTGGGAGGCAGAGGCATGAGACTAGCTTGAGCCCAAGAGTTTGAGGTTGCTGTGACCTGGGACACCATGGCACTCTACCCAGGGTGACATAGTGAGACTCTCTCTAAAAAAAAAAAAAAAAATTGGGGTAGAAACTGAGGTACCTATACTATTTAGTCTCTACTTGAAGATTTCTCCATTTTTCTCCTGTACGGATTCTGAACATTTCTCATTAATTTCTAACTATAATATAATCTATATTTTTGTTTTAGTTTAACTAGGGTAGTGAAATCTCCTTAAAGTTTTCTCTGTTAAGTTTGTGAGGTGTCTTATAATTGGAAGATGATTTCTCTTCCTGTTTGAGGTAAAAATATGACTATGTGGCCAACAGGAGAATAAAATGAAATATTTTTATAAATAAAATGAAATGAAAGGAAATAAAATAAAATGGCCAAATTAAAAAAAAAAAAAGGAAAGAAACTCCATCATTACATAATTGAATACTTAACACCTATCTTTGAACATTTTGTAATTAAAGATAATGTTTTAAAAAGGGCCTTCTAGAATGAATTGGTTCAGTCTTATGTGGTTACAAGTCCCCCTCCCTGGAAAGAGAAAAATAAAGATAGTTTCCTCCTCTGTGCAGTTAGACGGTACCTAAGCAGTGGACAGGACTGGCTGGCCTCTCTGCAGGTGCCGCTGGCCTGTCTAAATGCATGCTCATTTCACAGATATTTTTTCCCCAGAAAGAGCTCCGTCCTGCTTTGACCAATCATTTTCAATCATTCTGGATTGAAATGTGTGACTATATAACAGTGTATCTGTTAACAAAAGCTCGTGTGTACAGGACGTACTATGCAGACACTCACCAAAAATCTTTACAGAAGTTGTCATTGCAACAGCAGAAAATAAGCTCTGGTTTGCTGACATTCTGACAGATGACGCTAGATTCAAATGCTTCACTGAGATTGTGGTGTTACATTAAAACGGGATCTAAAGTCCAATTTTGTAGCCCTGCTAGTGAATTTAATGTACATCCCTGGGATAATAGAGTTTAAATTCATTAACTTTCATTGCAAGATCTATAACAGCCCCAAATACAGTTTAATATCTTTCTTGGGAAAAAATATAGGAACAAACAGTTTTCTCGTAAGTATCTGTTCTTTAGAACATGTTGCAATAAAGGACTATCAACCCAGAAAACGTTAGCTGAATTGCTGGTTCTACTGATATTTATAATGTAGAATATGTACACGGAAACTACATCAGCTCTGAAATTGCATGCAAGCCTGAACTTTCTGAATTAGTATCTGAAAATTAGATACGAGGACGCTCATTTTAAGAAAGTGAAGTTTTATAAAACAGGCCAATTTATAAAACAAAAGTGCTCCTAGGGAAAAAATAAAGAGCAAAGTTCTATGTTGGAATCACCCAACAGATGTCTAAAAGGGTTGAAAATACACTTTTATTTTTGGAGGTCTCTTGGTGATGACACGGCACAGAACAAAGGGCACCGCTGCTAACTCCAGGATGGCGTTTTGTGCTTGCCCTGTAAACACGTGGCTTGTGTGGCTCCTAGTCACCAGCATTAAAAGACCCTCTTAAGAATGCAAACATATGGCGCATGTCGTGTTTCTTGTCCCCAGCATTAGGAAGACCCTGCTTAAGAACGCTGTTTTACTATTTTACCTGGCAAAGGAAGGCCGACACCATATTTTAGTTAACGTTATAAAGTTTGTGAGATTCTAGGGAAGTGCCTTCACATGCACAGTGTAGAGACAGAAACAATGCAAGTCTGAAAATGCAAATGGAGAAGATGAAATCTCCCGCTAAAGGCAAAACTTTTATATGAGAGAGGCACGGTTTGATTTAGAAATTTTTAGAAAAAAAGAATGCATGAGTTTTCATTTTGGGAGGAGGCTAATTAGCCCATGACAAGTTGGCTGATGTATTCAAACATGATAATGCTTACGGGTCTCTCAGGCTGTTCCTAACATATGGGGCCTGAAGAAAAAGGCACTCAAGGTACTTTGCAAAGGCTTGCGTAATTACAACCCACGAGAAGACAAGGGAGAAAAATACGGCTCCCTCAATGAAGCTGAGAGCTTGAATTTTGGTTTCCACATGTTCACTCCCCTGTGCGGCTAGGTAAAATTCAAATCAGAGTCTGGTGAGGATTCAAATGCGGCATCAACACAGAGAGAACAGCGGGTAGAATAAAACATTCAATGTTGCTTCCAGAAACACTGTTTAAATTGTTTGTGAGATAGGACTTGTCATTCTGTGTTGGAGACCAGCATCTTTTCAGGCCAGTGCAGATGTCATAACAGGAGGCTGCCGAGGGAGCCGTGGAGGGAGGCGAGATTTCCTCTAGGACAAGGCGGGGACTCTCAGCTTCTTTCAGTAGTCATGAAATAGGGCCCTAAATATCAAAGAATCTGGTGGGAATTTCTTGCACATACTATTTCTTTAGAGAATTATCTGGTTCAGGAAGATGCACTCTTTTTAAATTGTCCTAAATTGAGTTCATTTAACATTTTAAAGAGATTCCCATTGTTCTAACGTTTTGGAATTTAAGTTCACGTCATCCAGAAAGCTAGTGGTTCTCAGTATTTCTACCCAGCCTCCCTTAGCACTTCAAATCTGAAGAGTCGGTATTTTAGGGAGATCTGAGTGAGTACCACCTCATCCCTCTGGCCTTCTGATCGCCCCCTTACAGATTTCATTCTCTCTCCTCTGATATGTGGAGACTATGATCACATCTGGGATTCCAGACATCATGGAAATACAAAAGTGAACGCAACATTCTCAAGTCTCATCCACCCACCTTGTTAACAGTGCCCAGCATACCACTGATGTTACTGACTACACCTCTACACTGACCTGATAGCTAAGGGACAGAGGACAAAGTTCCAGATCCATTTCCCAAGGGTCTCATGTGTGTGTGTGTGGGGGGGGGGCCTCAGGGGGTGGAAGCTGATTCTTTCTTCAGTATACATAATTTCAATTATTCATCCTTTTATACATATAGAGTGCCTACAGGAAAGATACATAAGAACAGTCTTTTCTAGCTCTGATCCTTGTGAAACCCTGTTTTTATTTAATTTTACCCATATAAAGACAGGACCTGAGACTAAGAAGATAATTCAGAGATCCACTGGCATCGGCCTCCCTCTCTAATAATAGTATTTACGACATGAAACTTTCAGCTTATCCGTGGCAAGCTGCAACACAATAGATCAGGTAGGCATTTGCAGAGTTTGATATCTTTATAGTAGGTTGAAATATCTCTCTAACTTCAATGTATTAATCCTAGTGCTTTATTTGCATTGAACATAGGACAAATACAACCATTGAAGGAATCTTTTGACATTCTTAAAGTAACTAACAACAAACCTTTCAAAGACTAAATCTCAATGCTCCAGGAAAAACATGTAAGGTTCCTTAAAAATCTCTCATGTTTAGGATTTTTTGACTTACCATCAGCTTGACTGTATTCCCCTCTGGTTTAATTATGAATCAGTCAAATGTAAATTATTTGGAGTTAGAATGTGGTCCATATGTTGAGCAGTTCAAAAGACAGAGTGTACCTTTACTGTAAACGCAAAAATCTATTAATGCCGTCTAAAATTTAAAACTATTATATTACATTTGGGGTTACAGCTGATTGATTTATGGTCAGGTAAACTCCATTTTTTCACAGCATGGCTCTTGAAGCCAGAATTTTCTCATTTTTTTACTTGAATCTTATTTACAAAGTATCCATTTACACATCATGTGAATCTAACATCAGATTATAGTTCAGCATCATAAACTCATTTTTATACTTAATATCAATATAACTTACCTTTTTTAGACTGTCAAAGATTTTAGAGATACAACTTGAATGGATGCTTTAAGTCTATGTTCCCTAACCCCTGGGCTGTGGCTCAGTAGTGGTTTGGTCTGTGGCTGCACGGCACGAGGAGGTTGCAGGGTTCATCTGTATTTACAGCTGCTCCTCATAACCGGCATCACTGCCTGAGCTCCACCTCTGGTGAGATCAGCAGCAGCATTAGAGTCTCACAGGGGCAGAAACCCTACTGTGAAATGCATATGGGGGGCGTCCAGGGTGCACATTCCTCATGAGAAAGTCATGCCTGATGATCTGAGGAGGAGCTGCAGCGGTGATGCTGTGGCTGGGGAACAGCTGCCAATATAGAGTATTGTTAGCAGAGCTGTCTGACTGTGCAGACACCACAACAAATGGTGATAGACCCAAACCCTGCCATGAGTAGCAAGGGACAAACTGCAGCTGGTGCAGGCTTTAGGTCAGAATCCAACGCTTATTTTCCCCGTGCACAGCTGCCCACTATTTTATTTATCTTTTGCACTGTGCACTTGTCTCAGTCACAGGTTTGCTAAGCCCACAGACTAACCTTAAAAAAATAAGTAAAAAATAAATGCTCCTGAAGAGTTTCTTTGAAAATAGGGAAAGTCCCCATGATGAGATAGCAGAAGACTCCAAGACTGCCAACAAAATGAAAGCTTCATTTAAAAGAAAGCACCAAGCTTTCTCCTTAACTTACAGGTTCAATGGACATTTATCAAAGCCCCATTTGTAACAAGGTCAGACAATTACGTTTAGAACTCATTCTTTAAAAAGTGCTGCATCCCTTACCTCAGCGGTTCTCAGCCTGTGGGTCGCAACCTATAGGAAGTGTATTAAAGGGCCACAGCATTAGGAAGGCTGAGCACCACTGTGTCCACTGTCACCACAGTCGCTTTGAAGTGACTTGGGAAGCTCTGCACTGGTGACAATGCCAGCACCTCGTGCACCTGTCAAAGCACTTTTTTCTAGGAAGAGTTCGTGAATGTCATTGTTGGACCTCATATGATGACAGCTCTGATGTCCATTTCAGAAAAAAAAAATTCTAAAGATTGCTTTGAAGGGTGAACTAGGTGCTGGTATTGGTGCCTAGCTTCCTAGGGGGAGTACTCTGAAGGTGACCAAACTCAGCACTTTTTCTAGAATGAGTTCCAGTGACCAGCTATCCAATGAAGCAACGAAATCTTCACAACTGTCTTGCCACATGGAGACCAAGCACCCTGCCTTAAAGGACAAGCCTTGGAGTTTTTTAGAAGAAGCATGAACATGAAGAACAAACAGTTATTAAAGGCCCCAGTTCCTCAAATGTGTCTGTGCTGAGGGTCTTAGTGGTCAACTGCTAAAGCGGATAAGCCCTTTGCTCCAGGTGAAGAGTTGATCCTGCCTGCTGCTAAAAGCCTTTGGCGTGAGCTTCCAGGACAGGCTGCGGGTCAGAGGGGGCACGTGTTCCTCTTCTGTCTAGTACCACAAGATGAACTGGTGAAACAGGAGAAGAGATGGAGGCACAATTGTTAGAGAGGATGAGTGGGTCACGGAGATGTCTACTGATGTTGACAAGGGAACGCTCGTTCTTGTGATATACTTTCAGGAGGAGCTGCATAAGAAAGTTGTGTGTACTTTTGTCTAACCAATAGCACAGTCACAGAATTATTCCCTCTTTGAATGATCACCTATCAGGAAAACTGAGTTGGTCACTTTGTGTCTGGACATACCTCCATGATTGGATCTCACCTTGGTTTCATTACTGGGGGGGGGGGTCACAGAGGTCACTTTTGAATGCGAGTCTACACACTGTGTCATCCATAGGGAAATGCTGGCTAGCTGAAAAATGTCACCTGAACTAAACAACGTTTGTGGATGTGCTTAAAATTATCAGCGTATTAACATGCCTCCCTTCACTGACACCTGTTTGCAAAGCTCTGTGAGACGTACCCACATCTTCTATTATATGCAAAAGTGAGGCAGCTTTCTAAAGATAGATCAGTGGCCAGAGCTTTCGAGTTTCAAGAGCTGCTCTAGAGGTTTGTTTTAGAAAAACAGTCACCACTGGCAGCGCATTTCAGTGACACAGACGTCTCAAAACTTGTGTGACACAGCCAACCTGCTCAACGAGCTTTATCTGTCACTTCAGGGGAGAATGACAAACGTGTTCAACTCAGCAGATGAAGTGGCTGCATTTAAAACCAAACAGGAATTATGGGGGCAACTGAACATTGGGATTATTTCTTTTTAAACAGAGTGTAACTCTGTCACCCTGGTTAGAGAGCTGTGGCATCAGAGCTCACAGCAACCTCAAACTCTTGGGCTCAAGTGATCCTCTTGCCTCAGCCTCCCAAATAGCTGGGACTACAGGCACCTGCCACAATGCCGGGCTAAATTTTCTGTTCAGTAGAGATAGGGTCTCACTCTTGCTCAGGAAGGTCTCAAACTCCTGACCTCAAGTAGCCTACTCCCTTGGCCTCCCAGAGTGCTGGGATTACAGGTGTGAGCCACCACATCTGGTCTGAACATTGGTATTTTTTACGTGTTTTAAACATTAGCAGAGAATTTGAAGAAGTCTGAGCCAGGACCACTTTCTGCCAGCTGGAGCATGATCACCTCCCCTAGCCTTCAGAAGAGTTTGAGCTTTACTTCCCAGCCAGGAAAGACTTCTGAACTGGGAAGAAATGGATCTGTGACCCATCTGTGAATAAGCCAAGTGAATCTTTGTCCGCGTTAGATGAGGATGTGCTTGAGACAGCAAATGAAGGGGCCTTAAATGTGTGGCTGAGAAAACTTCAAATCTCTTTGCCCTCTGGATTAAAGTCAAGACAGAATATCCTGAGATTGCCACAAAGAACTGAAAAGCCGCTCCCCTTTGCAATGTCCTATCTTTGTGAGGCAAGTTTTCCTGCAGCGACAGCAAACAAAATGGGATTACAGTGTGGGGCAGACAGAGGCAACACACTTCGGGCGCCACTGTGTCTCATCACCCCAGATGGGGCCACCTACCTGCAGGAAAGCTCCCACTGAATCTGCGTTATAGTTAGTTGTAAATTTATTTCATTGTATATTACAATGTAATGATAACAGAAATAAAGCACACAATGTAATGCACTTGAATCATCTGAAACCCTCCCACCTTCTCCTGGGTGGAAGCACTGTCTTCCATGAAACTGGTCCCCTCTGCCAAAAACGTTGGTAACCAGTGCTTTAAGTGACTTAAAGCTTATGAAAATGTTCATGAATTAGTATGCGTGAATGAAATAAAACATATCATTTCCCCATTTGAATAAGGTTTGGAAAAAGCCCTTATTTTTTATAAATCTATGATTACATTGTCAATAATATTTCAGGTTACTTTACAATTTAATTTATATTCACTTCGCCCTAGGTTGAAGCACTTAATCAAAATTTTTCCTTAAAAAGTAAATAAAATATTGTTAAAATATATAGAAGATTGTTCTCAAAATTTCATTTAGTGGTATAAATGTATATCTGATTAAAAATCTTTTTGGAAGTTTTGCTTGTATGAAACTCCTGTTAGGGATTGAATAGAAAAAGGTTGAAACCAAAGTTTAATTCTTTTAGCCAACATAGCTCCAGCTATTATGCAGGAAACTCGATTTTCGAAGAAAATTTACCAGCATCCTGAAACCATTTCATGATTGAATGGCTGGTATATCATTCTTGATGGTTTTCTCCGCAATCAATTCCAGTAAACCAATGAAACTCTGTAACAAAATTAGTCTAAACATGAGTACATTCTTTTGGATGTAATAAGGAAATAAGAAACTAGTTTTCAAGTAAATTCTAATATTCTAGAAAATGTTCCTTTGGAAAATAGTGCATATTGAGAACTATACTCCAAGAGGTTCTCACACACACACACACACACACACACACACACACACACACACACACACAAGGCTTTGGGTAGAGATAGCAGATTATGTTAATAAGAAACATCTGTAGAAGAGTCAGCTGGAGGATCAGACTTCTCTATAGGACATTTCAACAACACTGTAGCAAACATCCTCATTGACAGGGAGGAAGGAGAGCTGATACAGTGTCTTCCCTCCCAAAGCATCCTGAGTAGAGCTATTCCCTCCAAACTTGCAGACCAAGTAGGTCGCAGTTCACTAAAATAATCCGTCAGCAGGTAAACATGTATGTGTGTAGTGAAATGAGAAGACATTCAACCTAAATGTGCAGATGGGACTTGAAAGTGGAGCAACAGATGGTAACAAAGTTGCATGTCCCAATTTGTGAAGACATAACGGGTATCACATATAGGTGAGAGACCAAATACAAAAATGCCACTAGCTAAACCTATTAAACAATCACTGTCTTCAAAAGGAGATGGTCACTTTATTTCTTTGCAACTAAGATATATCAAGACACATTTTTTTTGAGACAGAGTCTCACTTTGTCACCCAGACTAGAGCTCTGGGGCATCATAGCTCACAGCAACCTCAAACTCCTGGGCTCAAGTGCTCCTCCTGCTTCAGCCTCCTGACTGAGACTACAGGCATGCATCACCATGCTGGACTAATTTTTCTATTTTTAGTAGAGATGGGGAATCACTCTTGCTCAGGCTGGTTCAAAACACATTTTAATACTGAGTTTGCCTGTGTGGACTCTCCTGAAATAAATAGCTGACTGTTAGATCTTTTCTCTAGTGAATGTTTCTTCTGCAGAGTTCACGGTGTGTCAGGTCTAGTGTAGACACAGTATTTGCAGACGCATGTCATTCCAGTGATCAGTGTACAGTCCAGGCAACTTCATGTAGTGCGAATGTACTATAGAAGATAAATGGTGTCCAAGGAGAAGTTGCGCTTCTGCCCTCAATTCCTTCAGAGCAATCTCTGAGTCCTTGGAAAGCCCTTTTGGCTAAGAGTGTCTTTCTTTACCTGGAGGCCTTGAGGCTCACCAGATAGTCTCATGACAACATTGTGATTTACAGTGGAGGCTCTGGATCAGCTTGACCACTGGAGGAGATGGAGACTAAGGTCAGCTGCACAGATGGTCTCCCATGTCTATGTGACTGAGCTCCAGTTAAAACTCTGAACTAAGGCAATGTAAGCTTTCTGGTTGGCAGGACTCCAGGCTTATTGCTGAGAGAAATTAGCACGCGCCAGGACTCCATGAGGAAGCGGAGACTGAAAGCTTGTGCCGGGAACTCTCCTGAACCTTGTCCCATATGCCTCATCCCTGGGATGATCTGGATTTCTTTCTTTTCTCTGTCATAACCTGTCTCTGAGCATAAGACTTTCAGATCTGTCCTGTGAGTTCTAGTGAAGTGTCAAGCCTGCAGATGGTCTTGGGGAACTCCGAACATGCGATCGGTGTTGAAGTCCACAGGTTTCAGGGAGGTAGTTTTGATATTTTTAACACTGACAGTTGGAAAGGGCTCTCACCTGGCTAAGAAGGCTGTGTCTAAAACTTTCCAACATCATGTCCAGCCTGTGACAGATACTCAGGCTTCAAACTTAAGTGCAAAATTACTCCCTTTTCTGATTATTTGAGTAAATCCTGACATGACAATCCACTGACATTTACTTCATTTGGCCACAGTTACATGTTCTAACCTGTCCAATCTCAGGTTCTGCTCTCTCTCTGTTACCTGCTCTTCTTGTTTTTAATTTCTGGATGATATTTATTGTCACAAACATAACCTAATAAGCACATCAAACACCTACAATTACTATTCTCTCTAATATTTTAGTAATAAAAATGTCAACGTCTGGATTCTCCTGTATTTCTTTAATCTCAAGAGTAACAAGCTGAGCTAGGAATTGCTAAGACACGAGTCGTCCAGAGGGAGACAGGAGGGGCTGGGGCAGGAGAGCCACCTCCATTCATTTTGTGGACTGTTTTCTTGTACATTCTGGATTGCAGGTAGCTGTAGAACTGTCAGGTTTTTAGAAAGACACCAAAGAACCTCTTCTTAAAAATCTGATGTTCTTATTACCTTTTACTATTGGGTCTTGACCCTGAGGACAAGATCCTATGAAAAACCAAGACAGAAGATTCTAACTTTGTTGACTGTTATTTTCCATCTGCCAAACTTCCTGGGATTCAGCAAGCACAGTCTGAAAGCCAGTAGGGAGGACATACCACTGAATTGAATGTTTTTTATGATGCAAGTCTCCTTAAGTAACAAGAATATCCAGGAAATATATCACGCAAGATGATTGCCTATAAAGATTTATGAAACATAATATATGCCATTCTAAACCGTGGCTATATATTTAAACTATCTGCCTTCCAGTACTCAGATTTTGACTGCCATAGAAATATTCCTACAAAAAAACTAGGATGAGAAAATCACCTGCTTTTTAAAGGTATCTCCAGCAGATATTCTCATCAGTAGCCAGAGAACCTACTTATTTCTTCTTAGTCTAACATCAGACTTGTAGAAATACCTTTCCTCTTTTCTATAAAACTACAGAACAACCTGTCTCTGTATTGAAACTCAAAACTCATCTCTCACAATATCCTCCTAAATCGGGCTGGGCATTTTCCACTTCATCAGAACAATTTGTAGGCTGCCTCTTCCTCCTTCACAGAGAAATAACGTGATGGAGGAGGAACTGCTGCCTTTGGTCATTCTCAGTCCACATTAGCAACCTTGTCTTCACTCCAAGTCTCTCTGAGGAGTTTCATCCTGTCCCAGTCAGAAATGACTTACTGCCGAGTCCCATCCGCACACAGAGAAGTGACACAAGTGCTCACCCATGCATCTTCTAGACAGACTGATAAGAAGAAAAGGTGTTAAAGAGTGAGAGAAAATACTCCCGCGGACAGATGACCGGGTGGCAAAGTGGGGTCTCAGAGCGGAAGCAGGCTGTGCAGGTAGGTGTGTGCTCTGGGCGGAGCGGGAAGGGGCTCTTTATCCACTCTCCTGAGTGTCCTTAGCAGCCTATCAGTTTAGCCTGAAGATCTGGGATATCTTAATTGGAGACGAGGTCACCGGATCAAATATTTGGAATGTATTTATACTAAAGAAAATTCATTGTGTATCTGAAATTCAAATCAAATTGAGCATCCTGTATTTTTATTTGTCACGTCTGACGATTCTAAATGAAGAACACAGGGAATCCTGGCCCTCAGCTGAGCAGGTGTAAGTCTGCTTTGGACTGAGCCAAGTAAGTTCTGGGTCTTTTTTCCTTAATCAGTTGAGGGACATATTCATTATTAAAACATACTTGACATCTTTACACGAGTATCAGAAAGGAAAAGTCAACTTTGCTATTACTTATAGATATCGGAGTTCAACCAAAAGGAGGAAAAGAAAAGTATGAATTTTCTGTATAAAAGGAATATAATTTCTACTCTTATGAAAAGGCTTTCTGTTAATTATCATTAACTATTAAACATCTCAATTATCTGTTCAAAACTGATTTTGTTTCTAGCTTTATTGGAAATAAGGAAATCAGTTCTTATATTCATCCTTCTGAAGTCTGGACCTCTGTTCATAGCTTCAGAAAAGCTGGAAGGGAGGTCCCTTCACACAGGTATAATTACTGAATCTACATTTTTAAAGGTTATTGTTAATTACTTTGTGCCTCACATTACCCCATAAGCTTTATGATAATGAAAAATGTCTTGCTTCTTTAATAAGGTCCCCAAGGGGCCGAGTAGGGATGAATCTGTCCCGAGAGTGGGCCACATAAATTGAAATGCTTTCTCTTAGATATTTAACAATAACAACAACGACAAATCTATATGAAAAGAATAATGTATTTTACAGGGTGTGGCGGATTCAGAAATCTTTTTATAGCTCCTCATAAACATAGACATAACAGGTATTTTTAATTCTTTTTCACATTTAAACTATGAAAAATTAGAGTAAGACGGGAACATGAATTAAGTCATTTTGGAAGTGTGAAAGGAGAGACTTGTAATTGCCGCCATAGTATAGCTGACGGTGGATAGTAAAAATGACTTGGGTTCCAAGTGGAACTAATATCCTCAAGCATATTTGTACCCTCAAAATATACTAAACAATCAAAATATTAGTTGGTTGCTTGTTACATGGAAATGAAACGGGTTCAAATTTTTTGCTAGATTCTGGTCAACGGGATACATAGTTCCACCAATAAAGACAATGACATGGTTTCGGTCATACTTAGATTGATGAAATACTCATTTTCCAGGGAGGAAAGAAAACCACTAGATTCTCAGCCAACAAGATTCTGTAAACTTTTCTAATAAAAATATTAATCAGATTTTTCTCAGCTAAGCTCTCCCTGTTTTCATCAGTTTCCTCCTGGCCTCTCAATGAATGATAACATCCTTTATTTTAAATAATTTATGACAGTTTGAGAGCCTTCATTATCTAATGCTAATCAATATTTTTCATATGTTATCATTTTTAATCAATGCATAGAATCATAGTGGGCTAACACTTACTGATTCTTCACAGTAGTTGTACAAGCACGACTTGAATAAAGCATAAGAAAGTTTTTTCCATTATGGAATGTCATCTTTACACATTTATGTATGTCTAATAATAAGCCCAAAATAATCGTGAAATAGTCACAGTTTTCACTGTAGCCATTTTCATTGATTTACTAAGTGGTTTTCCTGATGAGTGATGGAAAACTGAGGTGATAAAAAGAAATGATAAGTTTTTTGGCATTTTAACATTGGAGAAATTGAAATATTAAAAGCACATTACAATAAAATAAATTTTTATTATTTTTCTTTCATGAATATTTTACTTTGATAACTCTACTATGTAACACATTCCGTGTGGTTTTCACACACATTTTTTTTTTTTTTCATTTTGGAAGAAACATCTTTTAGCTAGAAAAATTATGTGGTTGCATATTTTTTTTTTTTTTTTTGAGACAGAGTCTCAAGCTATTCCCCTGGGTAGAGTGCCGTAGCATCACAGCTCACAGCAACCTCCAACTCCTGAGGTCAAGCGAGTCTCCTGCCTCTGCCTCCCAAGTAGCTGGGACTACAGGCACCCGCCACAACGCCCGGCTATTTTTAGGTTGCAGCCGTCATTGTTGTTTGGCGGGCCCGGGGCTGGATTTGAACCTGCCACCTTAGGTGTATGTGGCTGGTGCCTTAGCCACTTGAGCCATAGGCACCGAGCCGTGGTTGCATATTTTAAAGTAGCATAGCTAACTTTCTAAAAAGAATGAAGGTCTTCATTTGGGGGACATAAGATAATTAACAACCAAAAAGAACAAACATATTAATTCCTCATTATTGTATTACCCTGAGTTTTTTCTTTTTCCAAAAACTTACTGACAATGAAGTCTTACAGCCTTGTGCTGAGATGTTACTGGTCACTAAATAACAGTCACAGGAGGGACGGTCTTCCAGTCCCTACTCCCAACCCACTGATCAGAGAGTTTCGTGGGCTGTGTGCTTGATGTTTGTTTCTTCCATCTGCTGGTGTGTTATTGGACAGTGTGTTATCTGCTTATATTTTTTGTTTTCTAACATAGCAGGTGTAAAAATCCAAATACCTTCAAGAAAATTGTATGTTTCACTGGTCAAAATATTTCACATGACCAGTAGTTAACATAACAAATGTGAAATAGCAGACAAAGTTGGTTTTGTGTTTTTTTTTTTAAGAAATGTTAAAATTGATCCTTGAGGAAGAAAAACTGGCTTTCAATTAATGTCTCTAAATAAACTAAATTATTAAAATTAATTGAAGTCCGTAAGATCAAATGGCTTCTGATTGTTTCCACGGCCAGCCTGTCACTCCGGCTTGTCTTTATTGCCATCATTGACAGGTGCTCCGTTCTATGATAATAGGAAGTATATAACTGCACAAGGTTCTGACCTCCTCACTGCTCATGTCTGTAACATCAACCCCACCTCCTGTTCAGCCCTCCCTCTCCTTCCCTCCCTGTCCTTAACTGCTTCTTTATCCCAGGTTCAAGAACAAATATCTTGGAGCTCATGTTACACGTGGACATGGAAGCAGAGTCTTCCTTGCTGCTGAGCCAGTCGCCTATTTGTCTCTGGACTTGCATCTCACCTTGTTTCTAATCTCGGATCCCCAACTTCACAACTGACTGATACATTGGTCCCCAGTCTGTTTTCCTCTGGTACTTCAGTAACTGAAGTCACACCATGCATCGCTGCTGTTTTAGTTTCTGAATTCAAATTTAACTAGGTTGTTCCTTCCCAATTAGGTCAGGCAGATCTAGGCAAGCAAACCATTTTCACTTTGCTAAACTTATTTTCCTGTACTTGGATATTTCCTGAGAGATGGGCCTCTCAGGCAGAGGCCTTAGCAAAATACATAGGTGTCCCGCTGAAGCCAGGGGATTGCTTGAGGTTAGGAATTTTGGATCAGCCTGGGCAATAGTGAGACCCTGTCTTTATAAAAAAATTAAATTATGTGGTTGAGTGTGGTGGAGTGTGACTATAGTCCTACCTACTTTGGTGGCTGAGGCAAAGGATTGCTTAAGCACAGGAGTTTAAGACTATAGTAAGCTATGATTATGTCATTGTACTACAGTCTGGACAACAATGATACTGTCTCCAAAAATTAAATAAATAAAATAAAATAAAATCTGTATAATGAAGTACAATAGGTGTCCTCAAACTACGGCCCACCTAGGACATTTATCTGGCCCACAGGGTGTTTTTGTTGCAGCTGCCTGTCTTGCTTAGCAGCTGACTCGTCCCGGGGTCCACAGTCTGGCCCTCCAATGGTCTGAGGGACAATGAATTGGCCTCCTGTTTAAAAAGTTTGAGGACCTCTGAACTATAAGATTGCCTTGAATATGGCAATAGTATATACAGTGCAATGCACCAAATGTGTATACATCCCTTTATGTCAAAATACTAACTCCCACTGCAATGGTAGTAAGAGGCGAACATTTGGGGTGTGATTAGGTCATGAGAATCTCATAAATGAGATCAGTCCCCTTTTGAAAGAGATCATAGAGAGCTTGTTTGTCCCCTTTCTACCATGAGAAAACAGAGGCAGAAGGCTCCATCTGTGAACCAGAAAGTGTGCCCTCACCATAGCTGAATCTGTTCTGGTTCCTTGATCTTGGACTTCCTAGCCTCCAGAACTATGAGAACCAAATTTCTGCTGTTTATAAACTATGCAGGTTATTTTTTTTTTGTAATTGCAGCCTGAATGGCTCAAAGACATTTACATCACAGAAGCAACTGAACTTCTTTATTTACATGTTTTCACAAAATATTTTGTGTCTGCTTATTATTAGCCTTCATTCAGACTTGAACACATTTCCCCCAAGGCTGCATTTAAAAATTCAATGTAGTTATTACTTTATTAAAAATGAGAGCACGGTGTTAGCTATTATCTTACTCTGTTCACTCCTATCCAGGGCTACTTAATATAATTTAAAAATTTAAAAGGGTGAGCTCAGCACAGAACTTTGCCAAAATATGAATGTTCTCAGGTATGTATCTTATGTTTAAAAACCTAACCAAATGTAGGTTTGAAAACCTAACAAACCCACATTTGTGTGAATACAGACAATTCTATATTCTTCACACCAACACATATTCTTGTCATGCCCCATAAAGCTGAATAACAACACCGAGAAAAAATAAACTTCTAAATAACAGTTGATACCAAAGGGGGCTCATTTAAATAACAATGTCCTTTTTTTTCAGACAGTGCTGACACTATATCATTTTTCCCTTAGCAAACGTTACCTAGCAAACCCTTAGGTAAATAAAATAAAGTGACCACCTATGATTCTCTATCACACGGGGGCCCAATTCATTTGCTATTATTGAATCCTCGTGTTTCAGATAAAGTTGTTTAGCTCTTGGAAATTGCTTTTATTTCACAGCTTCCTTTCCTTCCTCGTGTGCCTTATTTGAAAACAGTAAGAGGACTCTGATTGGATGAACCTAAGGGTCTTCCTGTAACATGAAGAGAAACTGCCCTTGATCCCGCCCCTCAGAAGCTCCCTCTTGAGACTAACTCATTCCCTTCAGGCTTCTCGCCTATCATCCTCCCCCCCCCCCCCAGCTGAGAATGCCTTACCTGCCTCCTAAGGAAGACACCAGGTTCTTCGTTTCTCACCCAGATCAAATTTCAAAGAACAGCACGGAGTATCACTGACTACTCCTCCCACCTCTGCCATACCCAGGAGCTGGACTTCAAACTTTTAAATTTCATTTCAGCTCCCTAAAACTGCCCACTTCACAGGAGTGACGGGAGGCTCCCTGGTAATTACTGCTGAATTTGAATATGTCCTTCAAAACAGATTATAGCTGGTGGCTATGTTAGCAAGGATTGGTGATGTTGTTTCTGTTTTTTGCCCTCAGGTTGAGAAAGAGGTAGGAAAGACCAGGGACTCCTTTCTTCTACTGGAGAATCACGGACTTTTATGAGACTGGCATCGCCTGTGTGCTAGTTCTTCTCTAGAGTTATTTTATCAGATAATATACTTGGTGGATTACATTTTGATTATTCAGAATAAGCAGACTGAATCAAAGTATTTCCATCTTATCTGAGCGCCGCCGCATTAGACTGGCAGCTTTTGAGGCTCTGTGTCATATTCAGATTTTTTCTCCATGCAGTGTGTGGCTCACAGTAGGCCATAAATGCCTGCTGAACATAACGAAATGAGGATAAATGCCCGCTCTCTGGAGAGGCCCCCCCACCTCCTCTCTGTTCTAAACTACTCGAATCTATTATGTGCATTTCAATTTCACCTTTGTCTAAACTGAATGTGTTTACTTTCTGATTTTTATAAGGAAATCGGCAAACTTACTGAAATCTTATTTTTGGAGACACTGATTCCTGTTGACTTCTACCCACTGAAATAAAGTCCCTGAGCAAATAAAGTCCGCGACAGAATTACAGTAAGTTCCATTCTGAACTCACTAGTAGTTCTGAACTTTACTTTGTCGTTTTGACTAGAAACTACAAAACTAAACTTATTTACAAAAACTTAGCTTTGGTTTTAGCATTGATTATAGTCATCTTTCCCAGACTTCAGATTAGCTGGGGGTTCTGTAAACATTTAGATCTTTAGCTCCTCTCCCCAGAGTTTGAGGCAGGACTCAGAAGTTTCTAATTTGAAACAAGCCCTCTTCATGAGTGTTATGATCTGACAGTTTTGGTAACCACTGAATTAGTTCCCCAAGATGTGGCAGTATTTTTCATGATGAATATATGTCATTCATCTTTAAGGACCAACGAAGTCTTACTGGAAACAGGATTTTTTATTTTCTTTTATGGAAAATCTGAGCAAAGTATCATTTTTTTCAACTTATGCTTTTACAAAAGCCTGGATAAATTCAGGGAGAGAGGTCAAAAGAATATCTTTGAGTATCTTCTTTATTCCTCAAAGAAGAAAGCTCCTATGGTGTGAATTCAGGTTTATTTAAACACCATGACATTATGACTAATATACTGGATGAGAAAACCCATTTTTAATTCTAATTTTTCCATATAAGAATACTTCCTGAAATTTATTATTGTTTTACTTTGGCTTATAACCTGAAAAATTAAATACTGAAAGTGTCTGTCAAGTTTTGCAGTTTTCCTGCTAAGTGCAGTAAAAAACAGCTCCAAGAGTATAAAACAAACGTCACTTTCATAAAACCAAAGGAACATTTGACTTTCAAATAAAGAATGTACCTGAATCCACGCTGCAGAGAAATTGAGACGTTAGTTTAATATTCAAAAATACTGCAGACTAGAAAGTGAAAAATAAAAATGTATAGACTGTGATGAAAATGTCATTATAGGCTCAGTAACAAGAGATTTAATGTGGAACTTCACTAAAAAATGCAGAATATTAATAAATTATAATTCTTGGGAATGCGATGGGAGGGCAGTCAGAAACTGACATCTTAATGAAGAGAGCAAGGCATTTATTTTTAATCAAGTGACGTTTGGTATGCATGTGCACACACATACATTCATATGAAGACCCTTACATTCATAAGAATATTTAGACACTCCTATGTACATCGGTGATTCTTCTCTGGCATTTATTTTCTAAGGCTTAAGTAATTCTCACTAATAAAAATCACAAAGGGCATTCATACACTTTTAGAATTTTATACCATTTATTGCAAACTTAAAAAAACTGATATATTTTGAGATTTTTTTCTGAAGCAATCATACGCCTCAATCTGCATCGATTTCCACACCCACATCCCAAAAATCTATTAAAGCAAGTAGTCAATAACAACAAAAGGCACAAAAGAAGACTAAGAAACTTTTGTATGTAGATATTTCTGTCTGAGATGTGCAACTGTACTGTATCTCACAGACACATGTTTTGCCCTGAAACATTCGGTTCACTTATTATATTTGTCTGGATGAAAGTTTATAGTTGAACTGGCACTAATAAATATTGAAGACTTTTGTTTCCCTATGGAAAGTCACCATGGAAAACAAGATACAAATAATGTTCAGAATCAAGAGGAGATGGTTCACGTAACCTTAGAAAAATTAACTGCAAAGTACTACTGAATCATTCTAAAGAGAAAAACACACCTATAGAAGACATATCATATTACAATCAAAATATCTACTAACAGTGATAATAAAAAGAAAGCACAGCAATCATTTTAGTATCTGTTAAAAATACATATCGTGATTGATATATGTATATTTGCATGTATAAAATGGTGTCTACATTTTCTCATTTTATAAAATTTCTTTCTATGTAAAAATGAAGAACTCCCTATAGTTCCTTCTACATAAAGCATTTATTTATGATAATATGCACATTAATTATTACTTTAATCTATAGTTTATTGGTATCGGTTGTCTCACTCGATAATACATAGTAAATTTATTTATCTTGTTTTCTTCATTGTTCCTCATTAGTTATGATATTATAAGCAAACTAGTTCAATTTAATTTCAAAATTACTGGCTGAATTGAGCCAATTTTCACATGTTTATATTAAAGTAATTTACATTTTACAAAATTTTTACATTGCATAGATAACAGTGTGACTCATCTCACACGAGATTTCTGGTCCAAATTCTTTTCACTAAACAGCACATGCTAATCTAACAATTTTTCAGCTGGCCTTGTGGGAGTGGATTTCTTCTTATAATAAAATTTACTTTGGTTAAATGTTTGCGGTAATAGATATTGCAATTACCTTGACTTTTTTTTTTTTTTTTAAGACAGTCTCACTCTGTTACTCTGGGTAGAGTGCCACGGTGTCATATCTCAGAGTAATCTCAAACTCCTGGGTAGCAGGAACTACAGGTGCCCACCAACACACTTGGCTAGTTGTTTTTATTTTTAGTAGAGATGGGGGGTCTCAAATTCCTGAGTTCAGGGATCCACCAGCCTTGGCCTCCCAGAGAGCTAGAATTATAGGAGTGAGGCACTTTTTCAGGCCAATTACCTTCATTTGATCCTTATTCACTGTATTCATGTATCAAGATATCATGTGTAGCCCCCAAATATGTACAAGTATTATTAGCAAAACAGATTTATTTTAAAAATATCTAAATCATATGTTATAATAAATAAGGTTTCTAAGCATGTGGCTTTACGGCTATAATCTATTTCACTTGTGCTTATGGAGGGTAAGTTTCTGGGGCTCAACATTCATTTCAAGGTAGATTCTGGAAGTGTAAAATGTATACCATAAGTTCTAAAATAATTGCTAAAGTAACAAAACAAAACTTATAGCTGATAAGTCTACAAAGAAGATATAATGGAATCACAATTCTATGACTCTAAAAGAAGCCAAAAAAAAAAAAAAAGGAAAAAGAAGGAAAAGATGTGATTAAAAGGAAATAAATAGCAAGATAAGGGATTCAAACCCACTACATGTTACTCATATCAAATATAAATGCCAAAATGAGCAAATTAAAAAACGGAGACAGACTGAAAGAAAGGAGACCAAATTATAGGTTTACAGAAGAAATACATTTCAAATACAGAGTACAAATAGGTTAAAAGTAAAAGTACATAAAAATCATATCCAAGGTAGATTTAATAAAAAGAGCTCGGAGTGCCTCCATGAATCTCAGACAATGTAGATTTGGGGAGCAAATGATATTGACAGGGATACATACATTCCTTTGCCAATAGTAAAGGGATAATTTGATCAAATGGACACTAAAATCCTAATTGTTTATGTATATTTTAACAGAGCTTCAAAATACATGAAGCAAACACAGGTGTAACAAGGGGAACTAGATAAATCTATAATTAGAGTTGGAAATGTCCACACTCCTCTTTCAGTAGTTGATGGGGCAAGTAGACAGAAAACCAGCAAGATAAATAAAGCCCAAACAACACTGTCAAGCAACTTGACCAACTTGATACAAAAATTGGACCTGTTTTAGATTCAGATAATGAAAGAAAATACACTGAGGTGCAAATGTACAGTTTATCAATCAAAAAATTATTCACATACATGTATTAGATCACATTTTAATATAAATGGATATTCAAAAAAGTATTTCAACAGTTCAATGATTTCACCATATTTTTGTTTGTGTTTTTTTCCCCTAAATTAACCCACATAAGGATTTTACTATTATAGATGTGCTTCTGGTGAATGGTATACATGGACAATGGATGGCGATACTTATTTACCTTACAATTAATTTCAAGCCTATGTAATTGATGAAGTTTAAAAAAGTTCATCTTATGAAAGATACACTCTTCATGACTCACAATGTCTACCATAAAAGGTGAAACACAGGAACTGAATACATTATGGCAGGCACTTGTCTATGGCTCCTAAAATAAATTTGAAGATAATTCTATCAAATACCCAATATTCCTTCAAACTTAGTTGTGATTATCAGCTATGCCATTGTTTTATGATCTTCTAGGAAAACAATAAGCACTCCCAATTGAATTGTGGCACTGTATATTATAACAGTTTCTAAGAATTAACATGTTAAATGTACACGTGTCCTAAGATGTTAAGTAGGTGTGTTCTGAATAGATGTGGCTTTTCAAACCTAATCTTTTAAAATCTGAACCTAAAAGCATTTCTCCTTTAAAATAAACTTTGTGCAAAGTGAATTCAGACTCGGTGGAATCACTGAAATACGTCATTCTAGGCCTAGTGTATTGGGGGAAATTTATAAATTGAAGTAAGAAAGATGTTTTCATCCTCCCTCTTGGTTCATAGCAAAATAACAGTAAGGTCAATAACGGCTGTAGAACAGGAGCAAACTCATTACTAACCAGAAATACTTAACATGTATGAAAGAGTTCATTATATTTTTCCAAAATTTTTCGACTAAGGGTTTTTGCCTCTGTCTCCAGAAAGCTGGAATTCTTTGCACAAAGACTCTAAGCAATGTGTTCATTCAATTTGGTTACACTACAATGCTGGTTATAAGTTAACACCTGATCCCAATTAGGCATTGATCTTGCCCTGGGCACATTCATTCTCCAGGGTCTCACAGATACGGACAATGGTAGATACTAGGAAGAGCTGTTGACACAGGTAAGAACTTTTTTAGAAAACTATTAGAAATTGTATGAGGTAAGTGTATATATATTGGCGTGTACATGTACTATTTCAAACAGATTATAGTTCAAAGAAAAAATCAATCTCCATATTAAAATACAATCAAGGAACCTGAGCAAATATCTCATTTTTTAAATAAACGATATAATCAAAATTGGTCTATTTAAAAAATTTCTAATTGTCACAATGGCCAAAGAAATTGAAGGAACCTGAAAATGTTTAATAATCCCATGAAATCTTTTTCTCCAAAGAAATTCTTCTCTAACATCTGCAATTTATTTTAATAAAGTAACAGCAGCATGTGCTTCAGCAGCACCTTCACATGTGCCTGATGGTAAATTATTAAAGCCTTTGTTACATTTATAAAACAGAAGGTGAACAGAATCAGATCTAAGATAAATGATCATATGGAAAATTTTATCAGCAAAATAATTTTTTTCCTATAGGTTGCACCATTACATGATGGACTACAAACTCCCTGTAGTACTATTCTTCAAAACTTTTTATTTAACATACGTTTTCAGTATGGATAGATATTTTCAGAACAGATGGGTAAGCAGTTTATTCAGTTAAACCTGGGTACAATTTGACCCTCCAGTTCTGAACTTGTTAAGCCACTTGGGAGACTTACCTTGTCTTTTCTTTGCTTTTCGTCCTGGTAGACAGTCCAGTGTTCTCCGTCATTGCTGTAAGCTAGTTTGTAGGAACCAACAAACTGTACGTGACCAAAATCTTTTGCTCCTTGTGTAATGATGCCCGTTACTTTGGTAGGGACAAGAAGATCCACCTGAAAGAAGGAAAAAACACAGTTTACATCAGCAACTGAGTCTTGTAAATTTGTAAGTCTTTTAACACAAGAGACTTAAAATCGTATACAAGACACAAAATCAACCTGGCTATTTGTATTTTGAAACCAAAGACCGAGTCTATTGTTGGCTTATAGTTTTGATTCTGCCACTGGATAAATGCAGTCCAAGACTCCTTGAATAATTAATTTGACTATTTTGAAATAAAATAATGGTACTTCAGTCCACCATTTAGTTTTATATTAAATGGATTTACCTCTTTGTACGACTTTTGTGTAACTGAGACAAAACAAAACTAGCAGGGCTGATCTTCTAGAGATTGTTCATTACCTTCCAGAGTTTGTGGTTATAATTTAATACACTGACTTTACTGCTTAATTCAACAATAAAAATAAACTTGTAGCTGTGTACATATCAAGAAGAAAAATAGTATGAGATATTTCACCATTAGACATTAAATACAAGACCAATCTTGTTTCCACGAATTTTAAGAGATCCAAGAATATATATAATTGAGTAATAATTAGCAATCATTGGCCAATGAAAATCTCCTTTGAGAAACAACAAAAAATCTCCTTTGAGAAAACAACCTCTAAAAAGGTTCAGGAGAATGGCAAGTAGTCTTTAAAAGTGAGGGAAGATTAAAAATATGCATTCTTCACTTGTGAGACCAGTGGTCATCATGTATTCCTTTCTGCAAAATATATACTTATAGGGGATGACACCCAGGGCATGTTAGGTCTATTAAGATGAAGCATATATCACATAGAATAGTTCAATGTCTCCCTCTTTTTTCTCTCATTCATTGCTGCATCTTTTCTTACATCTCACAAGTCTAATTTTTTTTTTTTAAAGTCTAGAAATCTTTGTTTTCCATGTGGACAACTCTCAGAAGAACTTGGCCTTTCATTTCCCTCACGTTCCTTGATCCACAGCTTCCGCTGTCCTCTTACAATAGCCACCTACTTCCACCTATTTCCTGTGACTCAGTGCCGGATACGCCCTTGATCTTTCATCTTTAACTGTCATGATCCCACGTGTGATCTTGGTGCTTTCAACCACTGTGCCCTTTTGTTTCTATTTTAGGCCTCTATCCTGTGAGATGTAAGGGAGTCACAAATAGACAGTGATGGGTCAGACGCAGGCCAAGAAGGAGAAAAGAAAGAGAGGATGCAGAGAATAAGACCATATTTAGTGACAAAGATGTTCATTAAGATGTGAAAAAAGTCCCCAGTGTGTCACGGCCTGTGAATATGAATATTTCTAATCTGTGTAGACTTTTTGCTCAATTTTTGGAACATGTATCAAAGACATTAGGCTCAAATTGGGCAATGAAGTAAGACAGACCACTTTTCATGCTTTATTAAAACATTTCAGAAAATGTATCAAACTTGAAGATTATTATTATTTTTTTTTTGCTATTTCTCAAACATCATGTAAAATATATCGTGTGTCCCAAAAATATACAGGATGACAAAGTTATGATATCCTGGGAAGGAAATGGTTAATATCGCACATCCTCCTAAGTGTTTTCTGGTACAACCTCATTTAATCCTCTTGACAACCATGTAAGGTAAGATCCCATCTCCACTTTACAGATTAGCTGACAGATACTCAGGCAATGTTAGTTACATGGTGTGTGATCCAAAAATACACAGTAAACGAAGGAGACTGCAGATTCTAATCCATTGCTTTCTGACTCGGAGGTTTATCACACCTTGGTTTCTTAGAGTATTGATCAGTCATCGATTTTTTTTCCAATGAGTAATCACTCATCGACCCCACCACTCAATGATTTATTCCCATTTTCTGTGACTACTTCAGAGATTTCTAAAGAATCACTATGCTCATCAAACTGACAAAAACAATTTTGGATTTACAACGTTAGCAAAACCCTGTGTTTTACTGTGAATTCTCTCTGTTCTTCGGCCGTCTGGACTTAAAACTCTGGACGGCTTTTGTTAAATCCAAACGTTACTGCCCAGAGACACCAGGGCAAGCCGCTATTCTGCAACATGCTTTCATGGGGTTGTTGGTTCAGTAAACGGTTAAATGTCTCTTACAGAGCTCTGTGTCCCTGTACTGCCATCGCAAGCTGGAAATGCACAGAAACTCAAACAGGGTCACCAAGGATGCAGACACCTCCAGGGCCGAATTCTGCAGACCCTAACTGCTTTAAGTCCCTTGCTAAGATGACATGATGAAGAGTCTTCTAGCATTGCCTTTTCTGTGGTATTTTTTAAAGTCAGCTGGGTTTCCTGCTGGGTGGAGATGTTTTCTCCTTAATTTGTGTGTCTTGGCTCTTTACAACAGATATGTTTTTCTCCCACTCTAACTGCTCCCCTTTTCCAACACTTTTTTTCTATCTAGAAATGTTTTTCTTTTTTTTTTCCATTTAAGCCAGCCTCTCTGCTTAAATAGTCAGCAATCTGTTTCAAGCTGGATTTTGTCCTAAAATTTGCTATACTAAACTTAAAATACGAGGCCTAAGCCAACCTTCTTTTAGTAAAAAAAAAAATCAGAAACTCACACTTAACATGAAGTTGCTGAACCAGGCCGTGTACAAAACAAACCCACCCCGAGACACACTCAGACCACATAACCCCAGAGTTCGGCATGCAGGATCATTCCAGAAAAGTGCGTTCCTCTGGCCCTAATGCTTGCCCCTTCCCTAGGGCCACGCTGCCTTCTCACAGATCTTTGCGGTTAACTGCAAAAATGATGGACAAAATATCTTCCAGAGTTTTAGATCTTCACCTCTTAAAGTGTCGCTAAAATAGAGCAGATTATTTAGGAACCTAAGCTGGCTCATTAGCACACCCAGGGCTTAGTCCACGGCACTTTGAGTCTGCATCTGTCTGAGACATCCTCACACGTCACGGGCCCTCAACAAAAGCGTCGCTGAATGAACAGGAACTGTTTCCTAACTATTTTCTAGGAACAAGGACCAATCTATGATTACGGATGCTACTATGTACACTAGCAGAGAAGGCTCTCTGCCTTTCTCCTTGCTTTTCTGTATCAGGGAAACAGTGTCACCTTTCTATCTTTCATTTTTATTTTATTTTATTTTTTTACTGGAGAAGACAATCCTCCTCAAATCTTCAGGAATTGAGGAAAGTCCGTCTGCTCTCCTGGAGCTGGGTGGCTGGGGGCCTGGAACGGGCTACATGCCTGTGCATACTACTTTAACTCTCTGCCTCCCAAGTTCCTCTTGTGAAAAGTAAGGATCATCATCCCCACAGGATTTTAGGAGGATGAGTTAATACTTGTTGTGTACAGCAACATGTGAACTATAGTAAATGCTATAGAAGACTTGGATGACAATAAGATGAAATAAATCTGAGGGAATAATTTAATTTCCGTCTGAAAGTACCTTGATAGAAGGTTATAGAAACAGGGAAGTGAGTGGCCAGAAAGATCCAGAAACAACTTCTGGTTGTTTATTTCACTCAGCTTCTTAGGATTTATAAAAGTTGGTCATTTCATCTTTAGTGAGAGAAGATTTGAAACAATTTCAATTCCCATCTATGAGTCAAATGGTTAACTTAAATTAATGTAACAAATTTCATGGAATCTTATGCATCTCTATTTAAACACTGGCTTTGTTACTATAGGGAAATGGTTCTAAAATAATATTAAAAGAGAAAATTAGATAAATAGTATATAGTACTGAGATATTTATTTCATTCTAAGAGTCAAAACAAGAGGGGATACTTATGGAAATGAGGCTTAAGTGATGCAAAAAAAAACATATGCATGAGAATTATGTAGGATTATAAATTTTTGTTGTAAAACATCCTGTGATGTTTTAGCAAACTATGAATAGTTTTAGAGCACATCTAACTTAGACAAATGGTGTAGAAAGTTTGTGAGTTTTTGTTTGTAAAAGTTCAAGATAAACAACATTTCATACATTTCGGCAACACCTTGATGTTGGCTCCCTGGAAAAAGATGGGGCAGACTGGGAAAGTAACTTGATTTTCATGGAGACATTCTCGAAGGGTTGAGGAAAATGAAAAGTGATACAGATAAACAGTTGTACAGACAGTGAACACAGGCTAGAGACCTACTGCAGAAATGTGCCACCCGGCTGTATCTAAATAATTATTTAGAATGATGCAAGTAATTCAGCTGCATATTTCTACTGAAAATGGGAGGCAGCATAATAACTATGAATATTTTATGTTTAACATTTTTATTTTAATACTCTTTTTCATTGAAATGTGAAACAGGCTGTAGAAAAACAGAACAGAGGCTGGGAACAGTGGCTGTAATCCTAGCACTCTGGGGGGCCCAGGTTGGTGGACTGCTTAAGCACAGGAGTTCCAGACAAGCTTGAACAAGAGTGAGACCCCTGTCTCTACTGGAAAAAAAAAAAAAAAAGAAAGAAAAATTAGCCAAGAGTTGTGGTGTGCAGCTGTAGTCCCAGCCATTCAGGAGGCTAACCGAAGAGGACTGCCTGAGTCCAATAGTTTGAGGTTGCTGTGAGCTATATGCCAGGACACTCAACCCAGGGTACAGAGTGAGATTCTGTCTCAAAAAAAAAAAAAGAAGAGAGATTGAGAAACAACTCTCTGACACCGTCAGATATAATTAGTGCCCTCCTCACTTTTATATATGTTTTTTATTATTTTTTTTGGATTCCATAAACATTTATTATGGACCTATTTTTTTTTATTAAATCATAGTTGTGCACATTAATACTATCATGGGGTACAGTGTGTTGTTTCCATATACAATTTGAAACGTTCTCATCCAATTGGCCAATATAGCCTTCATGTCATTCTCATAGTCTTTGTGTTAAGACATTTATATTTCACATTTAGAGAGATTCACATGCACCCTTATAGGTGCATGATCCCACCAATCACCTTTCCTTCACTCACCCCTCCCCTCCCACTCCCCTTTCCCTGTATTCTTGGGCTTAACTTTGGGTTATGGCTTTCCTATGATAGCTAACTATCAGTTTCATAGTAGGGTTGAGCACATTGGATACTTTTTCTTCCATTCTTGAGATACTTTGCTAAGAAGAACATTTTCCAGCTCCATCTATGTAAACATGAAGGAGGTAAAGTCTCCATCTTTCTTTAGGGCTGCATAGTATTTCATGGTGTACATATACCACAGTTTATTGATCTATTCATGGGTTGATGGGCACTTGGGCTTCTTCCATGTCCTAGCAATTATGAATTGGGCTGCAATGAACATTCTGGTACAAATATCTGTATTGTAGCGTGATTTTTGGTCTTCTTGATATATACCTAGCAGAGGAATTATAGGATCAAATGGCAGATCTATTTTTAGTTCTCTAAGTGTTCTCCATATGTCTTTCCAAAAGGAACATATTAGTTTGCAATCCCACCAGCAGTGTATAAGTGTTCCCTTTTCTCTACAACTCCACCAGCATCTGTAATTTTGGGATTTTGTGATATGGGCTAATCTTACTGGTGTTAGATGATATCTCAAAGTAGTTTTAATTTGCATTTCTCTGATGATTAAAGATGATGAGCATTTTTTCATGTATCTGTAGGCCATGCGCCTGTCTTCTTTAGAGAAGTTTCTCTTTAAGTCCTTGCCCAACGTGAGATGGGATCACTTGTTCTCTTCTTGCTAATACGTTTGAGTTCTTTGTGGATTCTGGTTATTAAACTTTTGTCGGAAACACAACCAGCAAATATCTTTTCCCATTCTGAGGGCTGTCTGCTTGCTTTTCTTAGTGTTCTTGGCTGTGCAGAAGCTTTTTAATTTGAGGAGGTCCCAGCAGTGTATTTTTGATGTTGCTATGTTTTTTAGACAAATGTGTTATTCTAAGCATTTGAAAAATATTATTGATTGCCAGATTTTGATTAAATTTTTTATTCATACTTGTAGGCAATTAGTTTATATTTTTTCCCTAATATTTCAATAATAATTCTCCATTGCTTGACTAGTTTTTAGATTTTTATTTTCTATCATAACATTTAAAGAATTTATCGTAGCTAAATACTCCTCTCCATAATTAATTTTGCTATTAAAATAATATTTCTATCTTACATATCTCTTTATTTCCACAGGATAAAGAGATAAATTGATAGAATTAAGGTTGCTGGACATGAAAATCATTATTTTATTTTTTTCTAGTGACACTGCCTTTCTCTGTTCCCTAGTTGGAGTGCAATGGTGCAATCATAGATCACTGTAACCTTGAACTCCTGGGTCACACTACCCTCTCACCTTAGCCTCTGGAATAGCTGGGACTGCACCCATGTGCCATAATGCCTGGCTGATTTTCTTAAATAGTTTTTATGGCTACAGGGTCTCTTGAGTGTCTGGACTTAACAAAACCTTGTGCCCCAACATCCCAAAATGCTGGTATTAAGGGTGTGAGCCACTGTGTCTGGCCAGAAAATGATTTTCAAAATAGGCTTTTAAAATGTAAAAGTAATAAATGCTCATTGTGAAAATTCATATAATCAATTCAGGTAAATTTAACTATAATTGTATTGTCCAGAGTTAATTCTTATTAACTTTTTTATGTTCATATTTCAGATATTTCCTATTTCTATGTATCTTCATGATGTTAGCTTACAATGTGTAATTTATGTATTTTTTCACTTACAATGGGTATTTTGAATTTAAATAATACTATAAAATAGTAACCTGTAATGGCTACGTAACATTATTATGAACGCATGAATGGATATAAAAATTATTTAACCAATCCCTATGGAGGGTCACCTTACTTGATTCAACATCAATGTAAATATATATTTGCTCATTGCTACAACTGTTTTTTTCTATTTTTAAAATCATTTATTTTTAATGACATAATAATTGTATAAATTTATGGGGTATATATGGATGTTTCAATACATACACTGCATCAGGGCAATTAACATATCCATTATCTCAAACATTTATCATTTCTTTGTGTTGGCAACATTCGCTCTTCCCTATTTTGTGAAACGATACATTATTAACTACAGTCATCCTACAGTGCTACAGAGTACTAGAAATTACTCCTTGTATCTACCTAAAAGTTTGTATCCTTTACAAACCGCTTCCTGTATTCCCTTCTCACCACCCTTCTGGCCTCTACATCCTCTGTTCTACTTTTTACTTCTATAAGATCAATTTCGTTTAGCTTTTCCCATGAATGAAAACGTGTTTGTTTCTGCACATTTTGACAATTTACAAAAATTTCATTTTTACATTGAATGCATATAAATGCTACTAACTGGCAATTAATTTATGTCCTCCTAATTGTTCTGTGTCAGTAATAATATATAAATACAGGCTCTTTAATGTCCTTTATCTATTACCCATTGGATTGGAGAACTTCTTAATTTTTAAGAATTAAAGTTATTTATATAGTATCAATATGTGGCTTCTGTTTTATTTCTTGTATTTTTCCCTAATTTCATAACATCTAATTTCATTTTTGACATGTCTTTAATTTTCTTATACTTAAATCTATCAATTACTTCCTTTGCAATTGCCTATTTTTGTAGCTAAAAAGACCTGCTTAATTAGATCAGTTCTCCTATAGTTTTTCTCTGAATTTTCCTTTCAAATTTTCTTTTATTTTTTCTGAACCATCTTGCTTTTGTGTGTATATTCTGAACCATCTTGGTTTTATGTGTATACATGATATGACATGGGATCATATTATACCTTTTATGAGAATGTAACTGTTTCAACACTTTGTGTTGAATAATCTATTTCTTCTTCCCCCCCCCCATCTGGCTTATTATTACAAAGTTTTTTACTCTTTGAATTAATAATATCAATCATTTATTATCTAGCAGAATATATCCTTTTTATTTTTTTGAGACAGGGTCTCACTTTGTCACCCTCGGTAGAGTGCTATAGTGTCACAGATCACAGTAACCTCAAACTCTTGGCCTCAAGTGATCCTCTTGACTCAACCTCTCACATAGTTGGGACTATAAGCACCCTCCATAACGCCTGGCTATTTGTAGAGATGGGGTCTCGTTCTAGGTCAGGCTGGTCTCGAACTTCTGAGCTCAGTCAATATACCTGCCTCAGCCTTCCAAGTGCTGGGATTACAGGCATGAGCCACGGTACCTGCAGAATGTATCTTGATGAGGTTTTCTTTTGTTGCTTTGGAGTAGAATAAAGTAAATTCATGAAAACTGCAGATTCCTTTCTGGGAGAAGAAAGTGCACCCAAAATGTTTTCTTGTCTTATATTTTAAAATATTGCTTCCACTTCTTTAGGTGTTGCATTCTAGAAGGCACTTTGCCCAAAACTTGACTCTTTGCATTTGAGTTTTCTTTTCTTTTTCTTTTTGAGACAGAGTGTCACTATATCACCCTTAGTAGAGTGCTATGGCATCACAGCTTACGGCAACCTCAAACTCCTGGGCTTAAGTGATTCTCTTGCCTCGGCCTCCCAGGCCCGGGCTGGATTCCAACCTGTCAGCTCCAGTGTATGTGGCTGGTGCCCTCACCACTGAGCCACAGGCCCCGAGCCTATATTTGAGTTTTCTTATTTGCAGTATTTTCTCACTTGTAATTTTCATTTCTTTAACATTCTCCTCTGTGTTCTCAGAGAGTTTCTTCATTTTTGTCCTCAGCATTATACATCTTACCGTTATGTAACTTTGACAGATTGTGAATTAATTTTGAGCATATTATTTCAAGAAAATTAAAATGAGCAGCTCTCTCATTATCTCAGAATTCATCCCACCTTCTCTATTCCTCCTCTATTACTTCGTGGAGAGAAATATTTATGTACGTACTCTAAAAATCTGATTTTTCTATACACAAATTTTTACTATTATAGTTTTTCTTCTTTTAGAAAAATCCCGATTTCTTTATCTTTATAAATTAGTCCACACGTTATCTTATTTAATGCTTCTCAATCTGACAAGGGAGACAGCAGTCCTGGTGTTTTTATCCCCTGGTCATGTGGGGCTCTCCTCCTCCCCTCACTGTCTACCAGGCAGCTGCAAGAATGCTCCTTTGGGCTTTCAGCTATCAGCACCATTTCTGGCCCCCCTATCAACGTCCAGGAGACATTTAGACTGTAAAGTTTAGCTGATCTGAAGGACAAACTATCTCTACTCTTTTTATTCTTCTCTGAATATAACAGAGACAATTTATTTTCTTGAAAACACAAAGTGTGAAGCACGCTTTTACTTCCCATTTAATGGAGATTCTTAATGAATAAACACCCACTGTGCTCACTGTTTACTTCTTAATTATACACTTTACCTGTTCTCACATTATCAGTCTTCTCTGGCAGAATACAAAATACAGAATACAACTTGCAGAAAGGCAAGTTGGTTGGTGGTGTTCACCACGTACTGGCTACATGGAGTGTTTCAATAAGCATGCACTGAGTCAATAATTTCATATTTTTGGATGAATGGGCTAACATACCTAACCTGTGCTCTATTCGCCTTTACCAGATCTGTATTACTGAGAATTATATTCATTATGCAAATGAGTACGATGGGATATTGGAATGTGAAGCACTGGCCACAGCCTGAGGTTTCTGGCTGTGTAACGTTAAAATGATCATTGGGCCTCAGGTCTTGGCAACCCCTGCTGTGATTCCATGTTCTCATACGGTAGTTACAGGAAACTCTGCCCACAGTTCAGAAAGTCACCTGTAAGTGTCCCAATGCACACATAGTTGTATTTGTGTGCATACTTCAGGGGTAATGGGAATGGATCAAAGGCTGCAGTGATCATGACTCAATGCTGAGTAAGTTTAAATGGTGTATGTGATTTACTAATAACCAAAACATGGGAACCCTTAAAATCACATCAGTTTCACCAGTCCCTGAGGAAACTTCCAAGTGCAGTTCTCAGGAAAGTGTTTGACAACAAACTCAACCAGGCTTCACTAAAACTGCATTTGTAGAAATAGCCATAAATCAAAGTTCATCTTTAGGGAACTTCTCATTAAATCTCAAAGAAGTTTAAAATATAAACATGGCCAAGATTTTCCAGTTTATTAAGAAACACATTTAAAGTTAATAAAATAGTATTATAATGATTGACTCTAATTGATTATAATACTTTACATATGTAATAGATTAAAATAGTAATATAATGATCGACTCTTGTATTGATTTACTTAAATTATGATATATGAAGGGAAATAACTTGAATTTTTGTCCTTTTCATAAATAAGATCTCTGTACTATGCTAGATAAATTTTATTTTAAAACTGTTTCTGAGAAATGATTCTAAAAGAATTATAAGTATCTGAAAGTGACATCAAGTTAACAGGTTAGTTATTATTCAAGTTTTTTAAGACCTACGTCAGAAAAAATAAAACATGCTTGAAGAAAAGATAAAACTTTGAAAACTTTTAGAAAAAAAACAGACTTTCCTTAGTGAGTTATTCAAAGTGACTTTCTGCTGAGTTCATCAAAAATAAGATCACCCTGGGAGAGCAGAATTAACATATCTTCTTTAATTGGCCTTTCAAGCCTGATTTTGATTAGGCTGGGAACTTTGACTTATTCCATGAATAAAAAATTCGGGGCGGTTTCTAATTGAATTAGTCTATAATTGATAGGGTCATCATTAATAGGTTAATGGAGATTTAACACACGTCTTTGATCAAAGAGCATAATGATATCCAATAAAGATTATTCAGATAATTTAATTACAGCAGTGCCAAAGCATAAGTGAAGTAGAAAAGAAAGAAAATTATCAGTAAATGACTTGCATGTAATTTAGAAAACAATTACATAACTTTTAAGTGGAAATTGAAATAGTTTGTTGAGTGCTCTTTGATGGCACAGTGAAAGGGTCCCTAGGTAAGCACTGTGGCAGTGTCTTTCTGCAGCTAAGGACGCAGTGAACTGGTGGCCAAACTTCATGCACATCACTAGTCACATGAAAAAGGTGTTTCAATACATATTTGACAATTAACTTTACTAAGTATAATTTTATCAAAACTGCTGCATCTCAGAAGGTGCCTGTGGCTCAAAAGGGTAGGGCCCCATATGCTGGAGGTGGTGGGTTCAAACCCAGCCCTGGCCAATAACTGCAAAATGAAAAAAAAAGCATTGTATCTCGTATAATTATTACCAATTTTAGAACTGGCATTTACAAACAGAAAACATGCATGAGTCATAATGTTCATCAATACATATAACTACAGAAATACTGCAGCTCTGTGACAAATACATAAAAATCATGAGAACCATAAATAAAACATTCACAGAATACAGTTAACTGCAACCGCAAATCAAAATCACATCGCCCATTCTAAATACTGAAGGCCTTGAAAATTTTAGGGCAGTTGCTTGGCATGGTGGCTCACGCCTGTAATCCCAGCACTGTGGGAGACTGAGAAGGGAGAATTGCTTGAGCTCAGGAGTTCCAGACTTGCCTGAGCGAGAGTGAGACCCTGGCTCCTAAAAAAATGGAAAAACCCAGTTGGGCTCCATGGTGAGCGCCTATAATCCCAGGGGCTTCGGAAGGCTGAGGCAGTGGGATGCCCACATCCTGAGTCTGAGATTGCAGTGAGCTATGATGCTGTTGCATTCTGCTCAGGGCACAACAACAACAACAACAAAAAGCAAAGAAATAAAAATAAAAAATAAGCAAGGAAATAAAAAAATAAGAAAGAAAGGAAATTTGAAAGAACACACAATGCATTTGTGTGCACTTGTATTTGCTGGAGGATATAGATATAAAACTTAGCCTCTGCCACCATCTGTGAATCATCCAGTCATTTCGTTTTATCAGATCACCCGAGGTTTAGTTTTAGACTTTCATTTTTAACTGGATATGTGCGTGTTTTATGGTGATTAATTTTTAGGCTAAAACAAAAATGCCAATGAAAAGGAATGTAGCGGTAACATTCTCCCCTACCCCACCTTACCAAAGGAAGTGAAAAAGGTCATGGCCTCTGAAGAATCAGGCATGAAGTAAATGCTTCAAATCGCTTTGAGAAAATGCAAGCAGTAGAAAAACAGCCGGTCAGCACAGAGTTCTGAAGAGGTTGGAGGGGAGAGGAGAGGGAGATGACTCCGTGGGAAGAGAACTGCCTGCGGATTATAGGGTTAAGAGCCATTGACACAGAAAGTGTACTGCCCCCAGGGATGACTTTTTTTTTTTAAAGAAATCTTTTATCCAAAGGACAGAATATACATATAGGATGGATAAAAGGGCTACAAACTATTTCCATTCAAATGTGTCAGCATGGTCAGTGACACTGCCAGGGCTCTATTTGTATAAGAAGGACAAACAGGCACCAGGGGGTCTTGGAGGACTGTCTAGTTCCTCAGCCCTTCAGTTACCACAAACTACAATTAGAGTCTTGACAGCTTCATTAAAAGCCAAGGTTGTAGATTTTCTCACTGATGACCCACAAGACCAATGTTTTAATATTTCTATTTACCTACTGTGTATATACGTGAGCATATTTCACTGTGTTCTTCTGCTGTTCTTCATGCTGATTTCCATTTCTTTTGTTCTCAGCAGTAGCAGCTGTTGTATACTTGAAACTTCAATCTCATCAAGCTCCCAATACCTATTTCCAATTTATTATCCTTAAATATAGTGTCCAAGGTTTTTGAGCTTATTAAATGGTAAAAGATAAAAGCAGGTGCTAGATGCTGATAAAAATCTAAATATTATTTAGTGAGCATATTTTAAGTAATTCCTACAGTACCACGTGGTCTAGCTATTTCTATAAAGAAGCCCCCCCCCCCAAAGGTCTATGGCTACCAGTTACAATGTTCTGGCTTGAATATACGGTACATAACTTCCATAAAATATTTTGTTCTTGAGTCCATGAGAAAAGCAAGATGCTCGCATTTTCCTTCTTTTGAGAAATGGCACTATGTTTAGGGACTCTTGTGTACATAGTTGCCTCAGAAATTACATAAGGGCTAATATCTTTGTGTAATCAGTGCTAAATAACCTCCTATTTTTAAAATCACATTCTTTAACTCTAAAACTATTCATGCCTTGCATTTTTTATTACCATAAACCAGCTCATAAAGCATGGTCTTAAGTTAGGTTCGGTATTAATAAATCACTTGAAACAGGCTCCTTACAGTAAACTTAACTTTTTTTTTGCATATATATTCAAGATTTCAAAAACTTCCTAAGTTATAGTTTACTTCACTGAAGGCTCACTTGTAGATTTAAATAAAGAATGACCTAAGATACTTCCATCTGTTGAACATTTTTGATCTGCCTTTGGTAAATGATGGCGGGGCCTCAGGTTCAAACTGCTGACATTTGAAAAACAACTTGAAAAAAACACAGGTGGTGAAAAAAGAAAGTAGATGTATAATTCCTTTTTCTTTGATATTGGTAAGTGTTGGAGTATTGAGATATTCAAAGAATTTTTAAAGTGAAATTCAAATACTGATTTAAACAAAAAATAAATCTTGTAAAAAATCATTACACAGAATGACACTAGAATTATAATATCAGGAAAGTATTTTACAATGGAACCACTCAGCAAGGAAGCATTAAAACAAAACAGAAATTCAAAAAAAGAACTATTCATCTTCATAAATAACTCACAAGTTTGTCTCTTAAGCTTGTAGTGAAAGAGGTTATTTTGACATGTCTTCTCCAATTATGGAGAAACTGTTACATTTTAAGAAATGCTAAAGTATATATTAGTTTAGGAATCATCAGCTTTGACACATCTGTATGTTACACAGAATCACTAAAGGGCCAAGAAAAACAACTCCTCAAAGCTCCTTAAAGGGAGAAAGAGTCTCAGAACAGAGGTTGTATGTGTAATTTACTATCATGCTGATATTCTATATTTTGAAAAAGATGGCCTTCTGTAAGGATGCAATGCTTCCAACTCCTTTGTGGAGTACAGAAAGTGACATAAACCACAATGTTGACAATATACTTCAGGAACAAGAAATGTCACTGTTGCTGGAGAGACTGATAGGTAAATTATAAAGAGTAATTTCGAAATAACACATTCTTTTTGAAACTTTCATGTCACAGTAACTAATATGTTGTATTTTAAAGATGTAAACAATAATTTAAAATAATATAAGGCAAGAGGAGGAGGGAGATGGCTGAATAGAACCTTCCAGCGACCATTCTCCCACAAGAACACCAGATTCAACAACATTCCATGTAAGAAAACATCTTCGGAAGAACCAAGAATCAGGTGAGTAAACAAGGGACCTAGTTTTAACATTATGCCAAGGAAAGAGACACTGGGGAGGGCAGATAAGACAGTCTTGTGTTGCCTACGCCGCCCTTCCCCAATCTCTTAGCTGTGATGCAACAGCGCACTAGACGGAGAGAGAATGTATGTTTATGATAGGGAGAGCAAAGTGATTGTGAGACTTTGCAGTGGAACTCAGGGAAATCGTGTCACAGAGGAGGGAGGGATTCTGCCAGCACCACAGAGGGAGCATTTAGACCAGCACTGCCAGAATGGAATCCTCTGCCCAGTAGTAGAAAGCTGAGTGCTGGTTAGCTCCACCACTAGCTGAAGAAAGTGGCCTGGGATCCAGAATAAATTCATAAGGCAGTGAAGCCACGGAGACTGCAATCCTTGGGCTGCTCCTTTGACTGGACTGGCTGGGAACTAGTGGACTTGTGGTACATGTGACACAGTTAAACACAGTAGCTGCAACCAAGCAAGTGCTTGTATCAGCCCTGACAAAACTCTAGCCAGTGCATTACAGGAAAAGTCTTCTTCAGATTGGGGGAAAAAAAGGGAAGAATACAAAGGACTTTGTTGAAACTTGGGTACTAGCTCAGGAACAAAAAAGTCCCAGGAAGATTCCTTGGGCCCCTGAGTCCAAGCCTTAGTTTCTGGATGACAAGGCTGGATCTACCTTGCACCAGAAGGGAACCTGCTTCCCTGAAGGGAACAACCCAGTCTTGGCAGGATTCACCACTTGCTGACTAAAGAGCCTTGAGCTCTGAGTAAATATCAGAGGTAGCCATGCAGCGGTCATAGTAGGATTTTGTGTAATGGGTTGGCTTAACAGGTGAACTGGCAGAGTCCCAGTTGTGGTGGTGTGGTCACAAGGAACTGTCCACATCAATTATCCTTCAATTCCAGTGACCCAACACAGAGAATGAGGGAAAAGAATGAGAGGCTTTTCCTGGTAGGGAATTCTCCTATATCTTATCCAAGCCCACCAAGATAGTACCACCCAAGTCTGCAGGACTTACAGAGTTACTGGGCTTGGGAGACTAAAGTGCAGATCTGCTGATCTAGCTGCAGTGACCAAACTTAGATCTGATCACGCAATGCCCTTTAAATATTTGGAAAGTTCTTCATAAGAAGGATGGATTCAAACAAGCCCAGACTGTAAAGATTTGAATAAATACCTAACTCTTCAATGCCCAAACGTTGATAAATATCCACAAACATCAACAACACCTAGGAAAAGATGAACTCAGCAAACAAACTAAATAACGCACCAGTGACCAATCCCAGAGTGATGGGCAGATGTGACCTTTCAGATAAATAATTCAAAATAGTTGTTCTCAAGAAGCTCATTTGAAGGAATTTAGAAGCCAAGTAGAAATTCTGGAGCTGAAGAATTCAACTGATAAACTGAAAAATGTATCAGAATCTCTCAACGGCAGAACTGATCATGCAGAAGAAAATATTAGTAAGCCTGAAACAAACTATTTGAAAATAGCAAAAAGGATGGAATAGAAAAAGGAGAAGGAATAAACAAGAATGATGCATGCTTTCCAGATCTAGAAAATATCCTGCAAAGGGGAATCTAAGAATTATTAGTGTTAATGAGTAAATAGAGATACTTGAGGAATCACATTACCTGACCTCAAATTATACCAAACAGCTGTAGTAACCAAAAGAGCATGGTACTGGCATAAAAACAGATATGCAGACAAATGGAAAAGAATGCAGAACTCACAAAGAAAGATGGAGACTTTGCCTCCT
>CAUYTI010054423.1:0-52485 GCA_963575145.1 Galago senegalensis
TTCAACTGCTTAAGTCTCGGCTTGCACCATAATCTAAGCACTTTATTTCATAGATGAGTTCAACTGACAATTAGAGCAGTATTTGTCAAACATGATAATGGATACTTTCTTATTCATTTTTATATATTAATAAAAAGTACACGATTTGCTTTATACTTTTACTTACTAAATGATGGCCGAGAAACTCTGTCCTATGACCTGCGTGGGAAATAGGGTATTCTGGCTGGTAGGCATCTTGTCCTGTGGTTTTCTAAGGCTTGCTACTCAAATGTGGCCCAGCAGTATCAGCATCACCTGAGAACTTGTTAGAATTTCAGACTCTCAGGTGTCCTTGACCTATTACATCAGTAGGTGTGTTTAATGAGATCCCCAGGTTTGTTGGCGACCTTAAACTTTAAGAAGCACTGCTATACTGAATGTGCATTAGAATCACTTTGAAAGTTTTTTCCTGCAAAAATAGAATGGTATAATGAACTCCATGTACTTATTACCCAATTTCAAAAATTTTAACTATAGGAATCTATATATGGAAAAATGAAAAAAAAAGAAAAGAAAAAACATTTTAAGCCATTTGAACTACATGCCCACCCTTGCTCCTGTACTCTTTAAAAACACATGCAACACACAGCTAACTCCGCAGCCTGTGGGTGTTTCAGAATATCCAGGGAGAAGCTTCAAGCAAGTCTATTTTGAAAAAAAAAAATCTCTCCAGGAATTTCATATACATTCTCAATTAAAAACCATTAATCTAGCCTACCACTTTTATAGACTAAGAATATAAATTACACTCTTATTAAATTAATATCCTTTTCAAGGATACCCAGCTATATAATATAAGGGTTCTTGAATCAAAGCGTCTTTAGTTTTATTTTTTTCCAGTTTAAAAATAACAGAATATGTGAAAACTGATTAATTTTAGGGTTTATAACTCCTCTTACTTCCAAAATGATTCTTAAAATTTTAAGGGAATTCTAAAGTGTATTTCCATTTTACTAAATCTAACTATAAGGGGTTTTTTTTTTTTCTGTTTTACGTATGCTTTTGAAACTTTTACTTTAACTCAGTAAAGCTTTCAGCAATTACGGGTGGAAATTAGAATGATTTTAAGAAAACTTTATCAGCCATTTTCTTGCTCATTTGATCTAATTACTTCTCAAAAAAGCTTACTTTTTATTGGTCTTTGAGAATTCCAAAGGAGATTATGCTGGAATGAGTAATCAGTTAGTGGAGATTATTAAATAAAGTAATTAAGTAATTTTTTTACTATATTTTGACAATAAATCAAAAATAATTTATCCTAAAATTGTTTTAAGAAGTTATCACACATGATTACAGACATAATTGTTTAACACTGTCTGGCTCAGAGTATGATTATAAGGTATGCAGTCGGCAATCAAAATGATAGGAGGAATCAGGTTATAAGTTGTATCACAGCCCCACTCTTAGTATTTGAATGGCGTTAAGTCAGTCACTTAACTTTTATGTACCTACGTTTTCTCACCTAAAACATGATGAAAGGAAAGATACCTTACACATAGGAGAAAAACACGTGAAAAAGTAATATTTTGTAAACTGTAAAGCACTATGCAGATATTGATTGCTACCTTAGGCATAAATAAATAAAGCGTCTTAGAGGAACTTTTGTTTTAATAATGTATTTCTTGGCAAGACATGGTGATTCACAAGGTTGAAGAAGAGTATCACTTGAGCTCAGGAGTTCCACACTAGCCTGAGCAAGAGCAAGATCCTGTCTCCAGCAAAAGTAAAAAAAGGAGCCAGGAGGCCTGGAGCAAGTCTGTAGGTCCACCCAGGAGGATCCAGGGTGACAAAGACTCTGTCTCAGAAAGAAAAATTTTTGTTCTCCATATAGGATACCAAAATTGTCAATTTAATCAAAAACATGTACGTTGGGCTCAGCGCCTGTGGCTCAAGCGGCTAAGGCGCCAACCACATAAACCTAAGGCGGAGGGTTCGAATCCAGCCCCGGCCTGCCAAACAACAATAATGGCTGCAACCAAAAAATAGCCAGGTGTTGTGGCGGGCGCCTGTGGTCCCAGCTACTTGGGAGGCTGAGGCAGGAGACTCACTTGAGCCTAGGAGTTGGAGGTTGCTGTGAGCAGTGAAGCCATAGCACTCTACCCAGGAGGACAGCTTGAGGCTCTGTCTCAAAAAAAAAAAAACATGTACATTAGCAACAGATAAAATCAACTGACTTATTGTTACTATTTAGTTAAAAGAGATAATTGTTTAAAAATTATTTTCAGCTCTGTTCTCCAAAATTATATAAAGGCAGCCTAAATTGCAGCCCACTTGTTGCCTCTAACACTCTTTCCTTGTTGATATAAGTTAGTATTAGCATTTCTATCTTTTATTATTATTTATATTTAACATTTTTTTATTTCCATGGCTACTTTTTAAATTCACATTATCACATGAATCAGCATAACTGTGGTACTGGCATAATGTTGTACTTGTTCAGCAAGAGAAAATTATGGTGTGGATATTCCAACAGAAGCTGTGAGCTTATACCAGACAAGTTATTAACAAGACACTAAGTTCTGAGCTTGTCATAATACTTGTCATCATACCTGTAGTTGACATCGCCAAACTGAAAAATGATTTCAATGACTTGTTTTTGACAGGGGAAGGTATGCACATGAGCCTATCACAAAAGACTGTTTTGCTGGCAGCTATGAGAACATATGGGCCAGACAGTTTTTATTTATTTATAGATATACACATTTATTTTGCTGAAAATATTAACTAGATTTTCATATTACTGGCAGCCATTAAAGTGTGGTATTTTTAGTCTAATTTTCTGTAACTAATGATTCTTGGTCTTCTTAGATTATATTTTCTTCTTTTATCTTTTTCTTTGATCTGACAGGCATAACAAAGCTTCCCTTTGGATCTCTTCTGGTGAAAATATGCCCATAGGAAGTAGATTAGCTCACTTCAGTTTTTACTTTATTTTCTTGCTGAAATACTCCCTGCTTCTACAGAGAACTGACACGATAGGGCTGTCAGGAACCAGCAAGACAGATGTATCTTTAACCAAAACAGCTGCAGAGCTAGCTTTCCTGAGATGAACCTATATGAGTTTGTAAAGAAAAAAATGAACACATTTTCCATCCTTATAATGTGAGTGAAGGTATTTGCAATGACGATAGGGACGGCCTTTACAGTCATTGTTTATTCTGTGAATTCATCAGCCTTTGGCTTTTCCTTGCCCCATTCTGACATTTTGGTTTCTAAAGGGTATCAGCACCACCCTCTGCAGCAGCTGCCTGAATGAGGTGTGGCACGAGAGTGTCCATTGACAAGGGCCTGATGCCTGACTTCACAGAGGTGGTGTCCAGGGCTCTTCTTTCGGGCAGTTATCCTGAGAAGTAATTTTGTAACAAATGATTAAAAAAGGGGAGAGGGGCTGAGAAAGATTTGTTAAAACTGTCTTAATTTTCACCTTACAATTAATGGAAGTTTTACTGAGCTGAAAATTCAATAAATTTTGTCGCCAAATAAAAATAGAAAACACCCACATTTAAATTATTGGAGCGGAAATACATTAGTTGTTCTGTAAAGGGAAAGGTTTACTTTGAGAGCAAGAAGAATGTTCTGAGTCTTAAAACTAATAAGGATATAGGTTCAAATGGACTCCTTACATGTTTCTCATCCGCATTGATGAGCGTGCATTGCAAACGTTTTATGCATAAAGTTTCAATATAGAAATTCATATCAAAGAAATTAATGAGACACATTTAATTTTGATTAGTGAATAAATCCTTAATTTCAGTTTATCTTTTCTCCTCATAATTACTGCAGTCGTTTACTGGTCCCTGGTCATCAATCGTCCCCTAGAACAGCATAAACAATGCCACGAGTCAGAGTCGGATGTATGTCATTTATGTGAAATGCGCCTTTTCCTCCTCTTTGTGTAATTTTTATTGTGTGGTGTTGAGAAGTGCTAATTATTGATTTTCAGAAATTAACAGCAAATGCTTTCACAAGCATCTAAAGTCATATTTCATTCGAGGGAAGAAGGGTGAAAATTGCAGCCTGCTGTTTGTACTAGAAATGGCTGGAAGGGATTTCCCTATCTTTTATTAACATAGATTTCAGTTATATCACACAGTTGTTACCTCAGCATAAATTAACAATTATTCAGAACATATTGCATGCTTCAATCTGTTGAAATGGATATTAATCAATCTAAGTACCCAAGCAATTCAGTTAGATGTTTAGGACTCATTTTTAAAGGTTTTAAACATATTGATAATGGGTCTGTTTAAAGCCATTTGAAATCTTAATATTGTATTTCTGAATGATTGTTTCTCATTTATGTCAAAATCAAAGAACATTTTGTTTTGCTGAATACGTGCAATAATATTTTTTATCTGAACTGCGTTTACTAAAAGTAATGATTTCGTTTTGGAATATATATAGCAGAACATGGTAAACCTTTGTCTCACATACCAAGTGAGTATATTCCGACTTTCAGTATTTGTACCATTGTTTCCATGATTGGCACTCCAGTGAACTTACAAGGGCTGCCACCCGTACGGCTGCCTCCCTCCTCCTCCCCCTGCCCCACTATCTCCCCCGGCAGCTTTTCCTCTTTCTTCTCTACCTCCTGAGCCAGCCAGTATAGAGTTTATTTCATATAAACTTATTCAGTCAGGGGGGATTTGACAGGGATGTTATACTGATTCTTCTCACATATGCTTAAGCATTTCTGGGTTGAATTGTCTTCTTATGTACTATCTAATGATCAGCTGAAAGTGAGCAAAGAACCAAAACGTGGAGGAATCCTTAAGAACTCATTAGCTAACACATTTGTTTCCAGATAGATCACTCACTAAGTTATGAAGAAAAGAGTGTCACAGTTCTCTTCTTGAGTTTTAACAAATATGGATTGCAGAAACTTCACAGTCTCTCCTTGGAAGCTTATAGTAGTATTTATTCCTAAAATATTCCAAATCCTCAATGAAAATGCCTCTCGCTTCTTTAAAATCTTATTCTGGTCAATCCTACCCAGACATGAAACGAAATGTAAATACCATTTTTCTGATTTGTTATATCAGAGTCTCAAATTTATTCAGATCAGTCGGGATCTCAGCGCGTTGCCCTTTCAAAAGCAATGAAGACTCCACAGAAGATGCACAAATGGTCAGAAGGCACATGAAAAGATGTTGGGTGTCGCTAATTATTGGGTAGAACAAAGCCACAATGATACACATTCCACACCCCTTAGGAAACAGCCTAAATGCCCCCCTTCTCAGGAATGGATTAACAAGCTGTGGTGTATGTACACCGTGGAATACTATTCAGCCATTAAGAAAAATGGAGACTTTACAGCCTTTGTATTAACCTAGATGGAAGTGGAACATGTTATTCTTGGTAAAGCATCCCAAGAATGGAGAAGCATGAATCTTATGTACTCAATTTTGATATGAGGACAATTAATGACACAGTGGGGGGAGAGGGAAGCAGAGAGAGAGAGAAAGAGGGAGGGGGTGGGTGAAAGGAAGAGCAGAGAGAGGGAAGGAGGGGAGGGAGTGGGTGGGGTCTCAGTGTGTGACACACCTTTTGGGGGCAAGACACAATTGTAAGAGGGACTCTACCTAACAAATGCTGTTAGTGTAACCTGGTTTCTTGTACCCTCAATGAATCCCCAACAATTAAAAAAAAGAAAAGAAAAGAAAATAGCAAGCATTGGTGAGGCCGTAGATAAATAGGAAGGTTTGTGTACTCTTGGTGGGAAATAAAAGGGCATAGCTGGTAGCAGGCATAGCTGGTAGCCGGCATAGCTGGTAGCAGGCATAGCTGGTAGCAGGCGTAGCTGGTAGTAGGCATAGCTGGTAGCAGGCATAGCTGCTATGGAAAACAATGTGGTAGTCCCTCAAAATGTTAAAAATAGAATTACCATGTAACCCAGTAGTTCCACTTCTGTGTATGTATGAAAAAAACGGAAAGAAAGCAGGGTTTCAAGGAGATATTTGTATACCCATGTTGATAGCAGTGTTTTTCACAAAAGCAACCCAAGCATCCATCTGTGGGTGTATAAACAAATGTAGTATGTACAACAATTACGTTCACAAGCTCATCCTAGAAAAAACACCACATACCCCACTGCTGACTATCACTACTGCCACCTTCAAAGTACTTCCCATGGGAGCTATGCACAGACACATGCTACAATATTGACGAGCCTGAGGACATTAAGTGAAATAAATCAGCCAGTCACAGAAAGACAAATACTGTGAGATTCCACTAATATGAGGCATCTTGACTAATCAAATTCACAGAGACAGAAAGTGGAATATTGCTTGTCAGCACGTGGAGGGAGGAGATAGTGGAGACCTTTTGTTTGATAGGTATAGAGTTTTCATTCTGGAAGGTGAAGAGAGTTCTGGAGTTAGAGGCACAGCAATGTGAGTATACTTAACACTACCAAACTATACACTTAAAAATGTTTAAGATGCTAGATTTCATGTTACATGTATTTTACAATAAGTTAAACAGACAGAGAGAGTGTGTGTGTATCAATTGTCCTATTTACAAAGGTATGGACAGGGTAAAGTGGATGAACAAGGGACGGTGACAGACCAAGGTGTTAATACCCCTAGACCTTAGGGGACAAGAGAGGGAGACATGCCCAGAATCTGGCAAAAGAAATAGTCACCGAATAGCTGTCGCCTTAGGTAGAGAATTGCAGCCCGGGTCCTGCCAAACTGGCCCCTGGCGGAGAGGCCCTGTGATACATACCTTGCCCTCATGGCTCCTGTTCTGAGCTGTGTCATTGGCTAGACCCAATGGGGAGGCAAACAGCGTGAGAGTGTGGGTCTGTGGGGTGCGTCTTCCAGAGCCAAGGAAAGTATCCAGCTCACCTGTAGTTCCCACTGGGTGGGTCACTTCTCTGAGGCATCCAGGGCATGTCAGTCATAGTCAGATGCATTAAAATGCACGCATGCTTTCTACCTGAGTTGACTTAAGTCAAGAAAGTGATGAGCTTGTCACCGATGGCACTGACCTGACTTGAAGAGGAAAATATTCTGGAGGAGACATTTTGTGTCCAGAAGAAATGGGGCTTATTCTTTTTACTTTACTTTTTCATTTGTTAAGTCAGTTATGGACAAGCACCATTATAATTCACCATTCCAAGGGAAAAGTCCGACTCAGCAGGAAGATAGGTCCCTTCTTCACTCTGCTTAGGTTTGTGCTTAAAGAATGAAACCAGCAAGTAAGGCAGGTAACTGAAAAAATCAGAATTCCCGCCTTCAAATACTGTCTAATTAATTAGAGCAAATGCGTTCCTTTTTTATTTGAATTACCAAATAGTTGCTTAAAGATTCTAATAATTTTGCTGGAATAGATTTAGCCTTCATGCAGTTGATTGTTAAAGCAAAAGGCAAAAAGCATTTGTTCTTCTATTTTGTGGTTTCTATGAAAAACTAGAAGCAGTTGAATATAAAATAGCATTTTAATTTTTTATATAGCCTAATGTTTATAAACCAGGAAATAACAAAGTGCAGATATTATTTGCTTGATTTATTTTGTTTCGGTTTTTCCAGCATTAAAAAGTAATGCTTTATATGATCTTGTTTTATTACAACAATAAACCAGCAGCAAAAACTTATCAGTTAAAATACAGTCTGCCATTAAGTAACCTTTCCTTTTATCATTGCAGACTTCTCTGAATTCCATTGGTTTTCTTTTTTCTTGTTTGGTATTGGTAAAATTGCAGGTGAAACAAAAATATATCAATCACATGTATTTTTATTGTGTGTCACATTTGGTTTTAAAAAAGAATGCTTTTAAGCGTTAAAATAAAAAGTATTGTAAGGAAGAGCTACACAGTCAAATAAACAAGACTAAGGAGACTTTGAGAGTCTTTCTGTGATCTCCAACAACCACTTGTATTACTTTTTTCTTGAATTTTCTGAAAATTGTTAGTGAATTGAATGGTATTTGAACATAGCCCAATATTTTGCATTGTAAACAGCAAACCTGTAGTACTTCATAAAATGCTGATATTTCTGGGGAAAAAATTAAAAGCTTATAAAAATCAAAGGGAAAGGGTGAGACAGGCCATTTGAGAGCCTACATGATCAGCTCCCTCCTCCTGTTTCTCCCGGCGTTACATCTGAGAGATTATACGCTACGTTCACCGCACCCACCGCACACACCCCAGAAAAGACTAACAGTTGTGAAGAGTCTTTGAGAGAAAAACATAAACGTAAATCTGGGTTAAATTTTCCTGCATTGTGGAAAAAACAGGAACAACTTCAGTCCTTCTCTACCACCTACCAGAGAAGGTACAACTTCTGAATCATGGCTTACCTGTGGCCACATTTGCTTTTTTGCCTTGGCTGTAAAGTCCTTCCTAGTAATAGGCATTTGTGTGACACACACATACACGCAGCATATGTATTTCCTCTTCTGAGGATTTAATTCCAAATATGTATCTTTGTTCCTAGAGAAGGTAGGACCTTCTTGGAAGGGAAGGCAAGATGAAAGAAAACAATTCAGCCCGAGGTGCCGAGGCCAAAGAAATAAGGCATATGTCACACGGCCCTTTGTGCACATTTCAGAAGACACTCGAAGTGAGTGAATTACGAAAGGTGAATCCGGGGAGATTCTTCCCCTCACGTGCCCCCCAGTTGGGAACCTCTGCACACTCTTGGACAACACAGCCATACACAGGAGAGCTGATTCAGAGGAAGGAGGAAGGTGAGCGAGAGCTGGTGGTGAGGAAAGAAAAAGGATTCTTCAGTGAAGTGTGGGTAATTTTGTAACTTACCTGCGGGTCCTGGAGAATTTTAAAAAGGAGAGCCTAACAAGATTAAGGAAGAGATAATCCAGCGGTAGGGAGGGGACAACGGGAAAGTGTCCCTAACAGAAACTTCCCTTAACAGGAGCTTCACATCACAGATAAGCAGTTAGACCCGAGTGGTGGTGTCAGACGCATGGATGGAATCTGGGCCATGCACACTACTCCAGTTTGCTGAGTTTGTCCCCTGTGCTTGCGTCACTCAGTTCACATTCCCCTTTACTGCTCTGCCTGCCCCTGCAGAACTCCACATTTTAGAACTTCCCCAAGGTGTTAAGCCTATTTCTTGATGGGTCTTAGCTGGGAAGAAAAATAAATTCTGAGCACATGGTAACTACTCAATAAATATTTGACAATTTTTATAAGAAGTAAGAACCTACATAACAATTAAAATTTTAAGTTCTTAAGAAACTATTTCTCATTCCTGTCTGGACAATTCCTGGTAATAAAATAATGTGGTATCGTTTGTATAATATTTTTTTATAAAACAGAGTTGAGTTTGGATATGTAGGAGTTTGTAAATGCCCCAAAAGACCACACAGTCTAAATCGTTACTTTAGAAGCAGGACATGGCAGCTCACTTTATAATTCTAACACTTTGGGAGGCTGAGACAGTGGGATCACTTGAGGCCAGGAGTTTGATGCCAACTGGGGCAACAAAGACCCTATCTGTACAAAAAAATAAGAAAAATTACCTAGGCATGTTAGGGCTCACTTGTAGTCCCAGCAACTTGGGATGCCTTGAGCCTGGGTGACAGAGTGAGGCTGTCTCTGAAAAAAGAAATTATTACTTATTTATAGCTTTGACCATTACATTTTAGATTTACAAATACTTAGAAAAAATAAATTTGGCAGGAATGCGAAGCATATGCCTACCTTATAACTCAGCAAGCCCATGCCTCGCCATCCATCCAACAGAAATAACTGCTGCCCTCCATCCAGACATTGTACAAGAATTTTCTAAAATCTTTCATAAAAAAGATACGACATGTAACTGTACACAACCCAAATATTTATTAACAGGAAAGTGATAAGTTGTGGTAGAGTAATACAGCAGAACACTACACAGCAATAGAGAAGAAAAAACTGCTGGTACAGGATGACTCCTGCAGATGTTATATTGATGAAAACAAAGCAGACATCGGAGAATGTGTTCTGTGTGATTCTACTATCAGAAATTCAAGATCAGAAAAAATAATCAATGGTCATAAACATAAAAGTAGTGGTTGACTTGACAAGGTGTGAGGAGTGGGAATGGTTGGCAGGGGAGGGACTTGAGGTTTCCTGTACACCCATGGACCCACCACCCAGGCCAAGGTGTGGGACCTTCCAGGTCTCTTCCAAAGTCCTGTCTTGATCTGGGTGTGATTATAAGAGAAAAATCGTATACATACGTACATAACATTCATCAAGCTGTATACTTAAAATTAGTATGCTTGGTATACTTTATCTTTCTTAATTCTTAAAAAAGTAAGAAATTGAATAAATGCATGCAAATGGATGTACATAAGAAGCTTAAGACTAAAACACCAAACTCAGCCATTACAAACGACTAAGAATGTTAAGTGACAGCCAATCCATTACTTCCATGCTATCCCACCAAAGGGTTGGCCACCAGTGGACACATCATCTTTCATATTTATAAAACATCAAAGGTTTTGTCACATTTTGTTTTGAAAAATTTAGTGGTTTAAGCCTATTACCTGTGCTAGCTTTGAATAAAATATGTAAGCTTCATGATACTACTACTTATTGTATGTAAAAAGTTACTATGACTTATTGATTCTTGGGGCAGTGCCTGTGGCTCAAGGAGTAGGGCACTGGCCCCATATACCGGAGGTGGTGGGTTCAAACCTGGCCCCAGCCAAAAAAAACTGTAAAAAAATAAATAAATAGACTTATTGATTCTTAAGACGGTAGGATCATTCTCCTCTGTCAACATTCCAAATCACAGTGTGTCTGATAATGAGTGGTGTGTCATAGTTTAATTGGCAGCATTTTTCCTTTTTAATAGTACACCAAATAATGATACTTCTAGTAGTGAATGGATGACATCTTCGATTTGATGAAGTAAGTTAGCTTGACAGACTTATTATCAAAGCCGTAGTCTTTTATATGGGTCATGTGAGTGATGGGCGTTGTCAAAGGGCAGCTGTACAGCAATGCTGATATAGTATTGCCAGATCTGCTAATTTTTTGAGAAAAGCCAGAAAATCCAATATATTCTATAAAATGTAATGACCTGTAAATGTTGGCTAAAACTGTGTCAGCTGGATCTCACCTGCGGCTGCCTATGAGGTCCGTGACTGTTGTGTGTGATGTGTGCCATAAATATTTAGAATGGGATTTATTATGTAGCAGGTATTCAACAAACATGTTTTATGAATAAATAAAGCTGGCATTAAATCTGACCCATGCAGAACAGTATTTAGAAAAATAGAAATATGTACAATTTATAAATGCCACATCTGATAATATGGAAAGAATCCATGGCATAATTAGCTCTAAGTAGGGTCTTTTGATATATTTGGAAATTATTAATGGAAAATTTCTGTGTGGGAGAAAATCCTTGTATACTGTTCCCTACTTCATCTTCAGACCACAGATCACGTCTCTTTCTGGAAGTCCCTTTCCTGAGAGTCCTACTGCCCTTCCCTCCCATCTTGGCCTGGCTGCCCTGGCAGCGTGGGCTTGTCCCCATCGTCAGCCTTCTGACGTCCTCATCTTTATTTCGGGGGCTATAAACTTCCTAAGGGCACAGAGTAAGCATTCCACCAATGATGATTATTTCGGTGGTGTTGACTTGTGAAAGTAACGTTTTCTCCAGTATCCTACTTTGCATTTTCTGGACTTTCAGTTTTGCACCAATATCCCACCATTGCCACACTTCTATAGTCAACAAATATTCTTGGAGCCTCTGTTAGGACTAAGTCATAGTTGTGACCTGCAGAAATACAAAGTCTGAGCAGACAATCACATATGAATAATTATGTGTTAAATTCCACCATAAAGGGAGAAAGTGTGCTGTCAGAATACTCGGGGCATTCACTATGATTTAGAGAGTCTGGGACGGGAAGGACTTAGATCCCTGCCCAAGGTTAACATTGAGGGAGGATTTTCTCTTAAGTAGGGGGGTAGCTCTCAGAACAACTACTTCATTGTGATGGTTCATGGGTGCAAAATGGGCTCTGTGTAACACTGGGCAACTCTCCCACACAGGCACCTGTGTGCTTGGCAGGAAAGTCGCTGATGACTCCATACAAGTGGGGGAGAAAGAAAATATTATGTGGGAGGCAGGTGAAGAGGAATAGTAAGTGCTCGCTTCCATTCATATGTTTTAGTAATGACAAGAAATAGATTTTAGAGGAGACAGCATGCTTTTTCAAGATGGGAAAGATCTGTACATTTTTAAATCAGAGAGTAAAGAATTACTGGAAGGCCAGATTAGGAGATAGCTAAGGGATAAATATTGGAATAAGATACTTTGTATCATGAAATCATCTGAAGTAGATCACAGGGAGAGCGTTTAGTCTCAAAAGAAATAACTGTTAAATGTAGGGAATTGAAAAAGTGAGATTAATCACACCGTAATCTTTATGCTGGTACCATTGGGGAACCATTTTAAATAAAATACTCTGCCTCAGCTCAGCCCAAATAGGATCAGAGGCAGGATCCACTGAGAAAACTGTACAGAAGATTTCTGGGAATTATATCACTTTCTTCACATTTTCTAGTTTGATTTTAATATTTCCTTTTCAGAAACAAAATTAGAGTCAAGCAGAGCATGTTTGCTGATTCATCCCTTCAGTAAACATTTAAAGACTACCCACTAATGCAAGGCACAGGTCTGGAGATTAAAACACGCTGAATTTTGCCCCAAGCTCCTCACTTGCACTCGAGTCTGTTTTCTGGAGGAATAAAAACGCAAGCAATAGTATCCACTGTTAGAGAGACTTAGCTGTTCCTGATACATGGAGCTAGGTGTCGGACATTTGCTAATCAGGGCAACTTTAACAATCAAATGACCACCTTTTATTCCAAATAGTTCTCGAGAGTTTATTGTTAATAACATGAGCTTACCCAGAAATGGTCTCTTTCCCCCTTTATAATCATAAATCTTGCATTGGGAAGATGAAGTATGATGATACCTATGTGAATACAATTTAGGTAAATAGTCCCACTTTGCATATGAGTGGGCCCCATGCAAATAAATGTACACATTAGAACTGGACAGCACTTAACGAGATTTAACAATTCATCCCATTGCCTCTGTGAATAAAAGAACCAAAGCTGCATTTATGCAGTTGCTAAAATATGGCAGGTAATGATGCGTTCATGTTTAATATTGCTAATAAATTTGAAAGTTCACATTTTTATTGATGAACATTTTCTTGAAATGCAGTCTAGGAAGACAGACTGTTAAATTTAAGTACTTTATAAACGAGTATTGTAGCTGGTGCTGTGATTAGTGGTAGTGCTCTGTCCAGAGCCATCTCCCAACTTACCTGCACTCCTTCAAGCACCGACTTTCATATTTCACTTTTATGTGCAACCAAATTGCACACAATTTTAGGAAAAAAAATTATCGTAGTAACAGAGTAATGATCACAGTAAATATTGTGTTTCTCCTTGTTGATTTAAATTACATACTTGCAATATTTCAGGAAAATATTTCTGTTAGTCCAGCTTCATATATTAAAATATTTTGCATGTAGAATTTATATATGAAAAGTACTTCAGTCTCTTAAAGATTATCTCTTCGACACACACAAAAAAGGTATATTGCACAGTTCAGTTCGAGGTCTAAAATTATTTTTATTCATTGGAAACCATAAGATCTCATTAATATTTCCATATGCATGCACATCGATGAAATAATGTATAGCACAGAATACCTACAGAATTTTTTCCTTTTTGAGTGAATTCATCCCAAATTTCCAGAAAAAAAGTCAACAGAAATGAATTTATACCTTATAACCAGTCCTCCAAAACTATCTCAAAAATAGCTAGCAAGCTCAAGTATGGTAACAAAATTTTTATCATATTTAATTATTAAACAAAAGTCTTAATATTCTTTCTACTGATTGTTCTCTGAGTTGTTAGGAGCGTGCACTTTTCTGAGTTTTATATTGTGTCATTGGTGGGCTTTATGTCTCATTCTTTTTTCCCATTAAGATTCCAGAAGCTTATTTCATTAGAGATCCCCATACGTTCCTTCTTACAAAGGACTTTATTAAGGTATACGTGTTATATTTAGTATTAAAAGTGTTCTTTGACTTAAGCTGCATGCATGTATCCACAGGTTAGCATTTTCACATTTAACCCCAGCTTCTAGAAGTGAGAATAGTGACTTGGTTAACTGAAGCATGTTTGGAAGGAGAGGCAAAGCTTGTCTACAAAATACTAACCCTTGGATGATTCTGCACCCTGAGAAAAGAGCACCGGTGAATTTTCTGGACGTTGTTTCATGGCTGACTGGGATACACTTGCGTTCTCAGAGTGTGCTGCCTCTGCCTTTGATGCACATTGATCTTGACAGTCACCCTCTCCCCCTGCAGGCCATGGAGGCACAGATACAGAATTTTGGACAGACGCCATCTCAGTTGCTTATCGAGCCACATCCGCCTCGGAGTTCTGCCATGCACCTGGTAAGACAAACCAGCATGTTGAGATTCTTTTTTTCTTTCCTTTGTACCTGGGTAAAGAGCAAATAAAATAGTGATTTTAGCAGCCTATTTTTAAAGGCTTCTCGACTTATTGATACTGTTTAGCTTAAGTACTTACTGAGACCCCACAGAGAAACAGACAAGGGAGTATCATTCTTACCTGTAAGTCCTGGTTAGGTAGCCCAATTTGGGGTTCTGCTGAAGGTGTGCCTCAGCAGAAGCTTATTCACGCACACACAGACATGGAGACTCACGCTGGCATCAAAAATTCAATTTGGTTTGTAATTTACAGTGAAAAACATAAACACAAAACCGTATTGCCAAGTTTGGGGGCCAGGTAGGGTTGGGGAGTAGTTCATTTTAAGAAAAAGGAAGAAATATAAAGGTAATTTATGGCTGCTGCAGAGAGGCTGTTGAACAGAGTGTTTGCCCCTGAGGCAGACCTGGGCCACACTCCATCTCTGCTCTGGCTAGTAAGTGACTTGGGCAAGCTACTTAACCTCTCGGGTTTGTGTGTCAGCAGCATCTGTAACTTACGGGTAAAAGCAATGCCTACTGCTGAGGATTTAAGGACCCAATACTGCGTACCACTTAGACCAGCACTGTCCTACAGCAGGTCTTAATAAATGCTCACTGCCATAATTATTAGCCACTGTGTCAAAACTCTTTATTCCCATTTTATAAGGGAAAAAGTTCTATTCTTTTCATTTTAATCTGAATTTTAAAAGTCCATTTTCATAACAAAACGGCCCTTTTCCAATTGATTGGCAAATGATAAACATTTTCCTCTATATCTAATTTAAAGAAAGTAAAAAAGTTTCCTGAGAAGCTGTTAGGTTAAACAATTAGTTAGACGCGAGCAGGGTGATGGTTCATGTGGTTAGGTTAGTTTGGACTGGCTTGGGTCAGGCTGGCCTGAGCTGTTACAGGAAAGGGGCTAGTTGAGATCTCACAGGTGCACAACCTTACAGGTGGGTTGTGGGGGAGCTGGTGGTTTGGAGGGACTGATTAATGTCTTAGGGACTTTCTGACAGGGACAGACAGATGTGGCTGTACTGCCTTGGGGTCTTTTTGGAACAGCCCAATTAGGACCCTAAGGAGAGGGCTCCCAAGAAAGAACAGATGATGTATCAAGGGCGTCTCCATGGACTGACCAGTCAGAAAGAGGCAAGAAAGCACAAGGTAGAAACATTGTCAAGGCCTAGATAGAGGGTCTTTGGAGCACTCACGTGGTGGACCTAACAGTGTCCCTAACTGAGCTACCCTCAGTAACATAGTAGAAATCATGCCCACCAGCGTCATGACAGATTACAAAGACCATAGCAACTGACCCCCTGAAATTGCCTTATAGGATAGAAAAGGAGAGGGTTCCCAATTCCAGGAACTCTCCACCCTTTTCCAGGAAAAACTATGAATATTCCACCACACACACACACTTAACATAAAATTAGGGAGTCAGCATAAAAACAGAAATCTTGTCAAACTCAGTGTCTCCTCCACTTGCAGGGGCAGACCCAGTCTTTCTTTGGAATGTACTTTGCTTTAATCTCTAGTAAAACTTTGGCACTCTGCCTGCTTGCACCTGCTTGCTCTGCTCAATCATTCTGTCAACTCAGTACCAGTAACCGTTCTTGGTACTGGGAACGAAGAACCTGGGAACACGGAGACCTGACAACTGGTTACTCAACGCCTAATGAAACTGCCTTAGAATTTATTTTTAAAACTTTGATTTTTTTCCACCAGTTTTTACTGAAGTAAAAAATGCTTGATGGTTAAAACTTGTTTACAAAAGAATTCAGGTTGTGTAGGTTGTTATCAGCACAACAAGTATAATGTTGGCATAAAGAAATCTAGAATGTGCTCCATAATTTATTTACCAACAAATTTATAAGCTGTTATTTTGTGATGGAAGCACTGTTCACACCTTTCACTTACTCTATCAGTTATTTAACAGATTTTTATAGAGACCTCTTATGTGTCAGATATGATGCTGAGTGTTGGAGGGACAGAGACAAATACATCTTCTAAACCTTCAAAGAATCACAGAAATAAATCTGCTTGCTTTTAAACATTTTTTTTTCTGCAGTAGCTCAAGCCAAACAGCTTCAGTGCCTTGATTAGTCACTGATGAACTCTTCTGACTGCAGTTGGTCCAGAAGTGGGCAAAATAGGAAGGTTTGCCCAACTCAAGTTGTTCCCGTGGAGGCCTCAGCCACAGTGTGGCCAGGAGAGGCTTTGGAGGCTTTGGAGCCTCAAGCTTTGGGATGAAGCATTTTTAATAAACTGTCCAGTAGAATATCTCTTAACACTTAATTTTGTGAAATGGCTTGGCAGGAGAATTTTATTCTCATGTTAGTATTCTCTGTTTAATAACAATAATAATATTTATCCTGGAGAAATGCCCAGTCAAAATTCCTTACTTTCCTAGAGGAAATTGTTAAGAGACTAAATTGGCATGGAACCATTTATAGAGAAAATCTAAGTTCATGTAGCAGAGAATTCATATTAATAGCAAACAATTACAAAATACATATGAAACCTAAATAATGATTATTCCCAGCATCTCCATTGTGTGTGTATTTCTGTAGTAGTATTTATAGTGTTTTGTAGTACTTACAGTATGTACATGATTTTCTATCAAGTCATATGTTAGATGCTTGAAAAACAAAAGTTAAAGAAAACAGGAAGAAAAATGCTGGCCATCACTAAGCCCGCAGTCTAGAAGGGAGAAAGGTGCCCTCAACCACGAAGTCGGTGCCAGAGCAGAAACCTGGGCAAGGCAGTGGCAGGGGAGCACTGGGGCTGCTTTACAAAGGCTAATGTATTTTAGTTATTTAGACTGTAGTTATGACCCCAGATCAACCAGATAGAATTGAAAGTATTAGTCGATCTGCTTTGCATTTCATGTAAACAAAGGCAGTAACTGATGTGGGTAATTTTCCACCAAACTGATTTTTTTAACTGCATTGGATAATTCTGTTGCATCACTTAGACTTACCTAAGAGCTGACGTCACTCTGAAGATATGTTAGTTGAGGCTGGTTGTTGATGAGTCTGTGTCTCTAGATCTGTGACTTCACAGAGTCCTTGCCCTCTGCGCCCTGGGCCCTCCTCAAGGCTGAGCTGTTAGAGCTGGGGAAGGCTGGGAGGGGAGTTCAGGCAGCTTTGACCCGCGTGTGTCTGCGTGCCCTCACTGTCCCACACATTTCACTAACTCTGTCATTCCTTTTGTTTTCCTCTGCTCTCTTCCCTTTCTATTCAACAGTGTTTCCTTCCACAGAGTCCCCTCATGTTTAAAGATCAGATGCAACAGGATGTGATAATGGTGCTGAAGTTTCCTTCAAATTCCCCCGTGACCCACGTGGCGGCCAACACCCTGCCCCACCTGACTATCCCTGCAGTGGTGACAGTGACCTGCAGCCGACTGTTTGCAGTGAATAGATGGCACAACACAGTAGGTAGGTGTGCCTAAGTGAGTTGCTTCCTAAAGACTTCTTAAAAGCTACAGTTAAGGTAGGAAGAGTGTGCTGGGGGTTAGCTCCTGCGCCACGTCATCTGTGGTGTTGCCTGTCTTACTCACTGTGTGTCAGTGTCACCAATGCCTCACAGAATGCTTGGCTTGTAGTTACGTACTCAATAAGTATTTGATACACTGAAGCAGTTCTACAAAATAATTCAGGTCCTCCCCTCCTATTCTCCCACCACCACCCCCCAAAAAATACTGAATATTTATCTCATATTAAACAAAAATGAATTTAAATCTGAATTTTGATGGCTTCAAATACTTTTCTTCCATATCAGTAATTTATTTAGCAAATATTTAAATGTCTAGTATGTCTCAAGTGGTCCTAAGGACTGGGAAAATATAGCAGTGAACAAGACAGGTACCATCTTTGTTATTGTAGAGCTTTGAGTCTGTGAGCAAAGACAAAAATCTAAATTGTTCAGTGATTTCACATGTGTTTTCTCCAAACTCAGTACTAGAAGTTCCAGACAGTTCTCTTGAAGTGATATAATGCTGTCACAAAAATACTGATATATGTGGCATTTAATACTTACCTAACCAGGGCAGAGGTAGATGTAACCAAATGACTTAGTTGGGCCAGCTCACCACTTAAGATTCCTAGAAGTCCCAGGACTCCCACTGTCTCCAGAAATGAATAGATGGGTCATGCTGAGGTCGCCTGAATATTTCTATTCTACTGACCTCTGCTTTGCTCTGAAAAATACAGTGGTTTGCACAGGAGCTTTCTCTCTTCAGAGTTTCTAGGTGCACCTGCGTTATGGTCCATGGAGATTCCAACATGAGGCAGCACGACTTCCATTTGATGAGAAAAATGAAGTAAACACACATCTTTTTTTTTTTTTTTTTTTTGAGACAGAGCCTCAAGCTGTCCCCCCTGGGTAGAGTGCCATGGCATTACAGCTCACAGCAACCTCCAACTCCTGGGCCCCAGAGAGTCTCTTGCCTCTGCCTCCCAAGTAGCTGGGACCACAGGCGCCCGCCACAACGCCCGGCTATTTTTTTTGGTTGCAGCCGTCATTGTTGTTTGGCGGGTCCGGGCTGGGGATTCGAATCCGCCACCTTAGGTGTACGTGGCTGGCGCCTTAGCTGGTTGAGCTATAGGCGCCGCTGCTCGGGGGTTTTGACCGCTTGGTCTGTGCTGTGCTTCCTGTGAGGTTTGAAGGGGGCTCTTCAGTTCATAGTGCCCTAAAACAGTTATAATATTAACATCAAAGATCACTGACTACAGATCACAATAATATAATGAAAACACTTAAAATATCATAATAATTACCAAAATGTAATTATGAAACATGAAGTATGTGTATGCTGTTGGAAAAATGGCACTGATGCACTTGCCCCATGTAGGTTGCCCTAAATCTTCAAGTAGTTAAAACATGCAATATCTGTGAAGTACAATGAAGCAAAGTACAATACAATGAGGTGTGCCTATACTCAGGTCTGGGGACACACATGGACTAAGACGCTTTTATACTGAAAAGTGAAAACTATTGCTGAAAGAAATCCAAGAAGTCACAAATAAATTGAAGAATATTCTATGTTCATGTATTAGAAGTCTTAATATCACCTATGCCAGCTCTACAGAAAGCAATATACAGTTTCAATGCAATCCCTATTAAATCTCAACAATATTTTTAGTTGAAATAGAAAAACATTGTTCTAAAATTGATATGGAATCTGAAGGGACTGAATAGCTAAAACTAAGTTGAAAAAACATTAAAAGAAGTTGCATCACTCACATGTCCTCATTTCAAAACATTTCACTATGGTTCTGGTATAAATATAGACATACAGATCAATATAAGAGACAGACTGGAAAACCCAGACATAAACCCTTCCTTAATATGGTCAAGTTATCATTGATAAATGTGTCTAGAACACTCAATGGGAAACAGACATTCCCTATAATACATGGTGCCGGGAGAACTGTATATTCACATGATATTTACCTCATGAAAAATTTATTTTAAATGGATTAAAAACCTAAACACAAAATCCCAACCCATAAAACTCTTTGAAGAAAAAATAAGGGTACAACGTTATAATATGATTTCTTGGATAGATACCAAAAGCACAGGAAACAAAAGCAAAACAAATGGATTGCCTCTAAAGTAAAACAAAACAAAATAGAAAACACAAAAATTTCCACAATCTTTTATGTATCAAAGTACACAATCAACAGAGTGAATAGGCCACCTATACAATGGGAGAAAAGATTTTTAAATCATGAGCCTGTGGCTCAAGCGGCTAAGGCACCAGCCACATATACCTAAGGTGGCAGGTTCGAATCCCCAGCCCGTGCCTGCCAAACAACAATGATGGCTGCAACCAAAAAAATGGCCAGGTGTTGTGGCAAGCGCCTGTAGTCCCAGCTACTTGGGAGGCTGAGGCAGGAGACTCGCTTGAGCCCAGGAGTTGGAGGTTGCTGTGAGTGTGATGCCTTGGCACTCTACCCAGGGGGATAGCTTGAGGCTCCGTCTCAAAAAAAAAAAGAAAAGATTTTTAAATCATATCCTTATTTAAAGGCTAATACCTAGCACATATAAGGAGCACACCTACAACTCAACAACAACTAAATGAGTAAAAATGTGCAAAGGACTTAAATAGACTTCTGTAAAGAAGATGAAGAAAGTACATTACAAACTATAACAGAAATGCAGACAAAACCTCCATAAAATACCAATTCATGAGAAAAAGAAAAATACAAGTAATGACAACAAAATATAAAATGATACCCATTAGCAAGATTGTAAAGACATTGGAACCCTTGTGCAATGCTCCTGGAAATGTGAAATAATGTAGCCACCTTTGAAAATAGCATGGAAGTTCCTCAAGAACTTAAAAATGAATTACCCTAGTGTCCCACAGTTTTACTTCTGGATGTATATTCTATGGAAATGTAAATAGAAATATTAACATATATTTGTAATCCCATGTTAATAGCAGCATTAGTTGCAATGCCCCCAAAATGACCTAAATTCTATCAATAGATGAACTGGTGAAAAAAATAGGGGATTTAATTAAATAGAAACATTATTGAGCTTTAATCAAAAATGAAATGACATAAGCTACAACATGGATGATCCTTGAAAACATTTTACTAATAAAATATGGCAGTAACAAACTGAAAAATAGTGTATGATTTCACAGATGTGAGGTACCTGTAGTAACAAACATCATTAAGTAGATAGGAGAATGTGGGGATATGGTGAGTTGGTCTTTTTTTTTCAGACAGAGTCTCATTATGTCACCCTCAGTAGAGTGCCTTGACATCACAGCTTACAGCAACCTCAAACTTTTGGGCTTAAGCAATTCTCCTGCCTCATCCTCCCAAGTAGCTGGGACTACAAGCACCCACCACAATACCCAGCTATTTTTTTGTTGCAGTTGTTTAGCTGGCCTGAGCTGGGTTCAAACCCACCACCCTCAGTGTATGTGGCTGGCACTATAACCAATGTGCTACAGGTGCTGAGCCAGTGAATTATTTTTTAATGTGTGCAGAGTTTCTGTTTTGAAAGATCAAAAAAGTGCTGGAGATGGATGGTATGATGGTTACCAAACAATACGAATATACTCAATGCCAATGAACGGTAAACTACCAGTTATATATATTTTATGTTATATAACAAAAATAATTAAAATGGTCAGTATAGTGTTGTGTGTATTTTATCAACATACATATATACATATAATTTAATAAAATAAAATCAGGCTATGAATTCAGACTGGAGAGCATTAAAGAAGGAAGGCTAATAGGAGGCATTGATAATATGAGAATGTGGATATTGAAAGAAAGATACATGAATACAATGTGGATATTGTATCTATTCTATTGATAGAATTTAGATACACAGAAAACCACCAATGTCCATAGGGCAAATAATGTCCCAAGTGACAGAATACCAGACTCAGATGACAGGTTTTAGATTTTGGTCATAATAGTTCTTATACCTAGTAGATACATTATTTGACTGTGACATCATAGATGAGCCTAAATTTCTAGCTTTACTAATTTTCTAAATCTGGAAAATCTGGGTTTTCTAGATTTATTAAAAGTGAATTGGTGATGCCATTCACTTTTATAGGAAACGTGGTAGTGAGACAGAGGGTTTAGATTTGAACAAAGTGAATTTTAGGCACATCTCCAAGTGGAGATAGTAATTTCAAAATAGGTTACATGGATCTGGACCTCAGTAGAGAAATCTACATATAATTAATGTAGTGATGAGCAGATGGTTCCCCTAAGGGAGAGATTAAATGTCATAAGAAATGAGGTTGGCTCGGCGCCTGTGGCTCAAGCGGCTAAGGCGCCAGCCACATACACCTAAGGTGGCAGGTTTGAATCCCCAGCCCAGGCCCGCCAAACAACAATGATGGCTGCAACCAGAAAATGGCCGGGTGTTGTAGCAGGCGCCTGTAGTCCCAGCTACTTGGGAGGCTGAGGCAGGAGACTCGCTTGAGCCCAGGAGTTGGAGGTTGCCGTGAGCGTGATGCCATGGTACTCAACCCAGGGGGATAGCTTGAGGCTCCATCTCAAAAAAAAGAAAGAAAGAAAGAAAGAAATGAGGTCACTGAACTAGGATTTTATGAGAGAGCAAATTCTACATATTTGATATAATAATTTTATTATCCATTTTCTTTGTATAAGGAGAACGATGCTCAAAGTTAATACAAGTTATATGGGGAATCTGAAACACAGGTGAAGGGATTAGCTTGAAAAGGGAGGAGAGATCTTTATTGTAACTGGAGTAAAGGAGAAAGGAATCAATAGACATAAGCTGATTTTCTTTTTTATTTTATCTTGGACAAATCTGATGGTTTCTATTTTCTTTATAATGTAGGAGATCCAAGAACGATACTGAAGGAAGAAAGAAATATTTCACTCTAGGGAAATATGTGTATTATTCTTCCTTGATGATCCCAAGAAGTCAGTTCCTCTGCTAATTGCCTGCTGGGGACACAGGTTTTCCCCAGATGACTTAGTGTATCACAAGCTTGCCTAAGTTACTGTTTCAGTTCCCCCTTTCTCCAAATTTTCATTACCACTAAAATAGCTCCCTCAGGGAAAGATCATGTGAAAAATATGAATCTTGAACAGATTTTGCTTTGAAACTAGTAGTCTGTGGGGTCAACAATTGATTGGATACAAAATAACAAAGCTAAGAAAATGTTATATCGTTTGCTTCCTGAACATGTGAAAAACACTAACACATTTCAATTTGCCTGATGGTAAGTAAGAATGTCATCTTGTTTAAATTTTTTTTTTTTTTTGAGACAGAGCCTCAAGCTGTCCCCCTGGGTAGAGTGCCGTGGCATAGCTCACAGCAACCTCCAACTCCTAGGCTCAAAGGAGTCTCCTGCCTCCGCCTCCCAAGTTGCTGGGACCACAGGTGCCCGTCACAACACCTGGCTATTTTCTTCCAGTTGCAGCCATCATTGTTGTTTGGCAGCCCGGGCTGGATTCGAACCTGCCACCTTAGGTGTATGTGGCTGGTGCCTTAGCCACTTGAGCCACAGGCGCCAAGCCTCATCTTGTTTAAATTAAACACACTTGTGTTAGAAAGCTTTTTTTTTTTTTTTAAAGAGACAGAATCTTACTTCGTCACCCTCGGTAGAGTACCGTGGTATCACAGCTCACAGCAACCTCTAGCTCTTGGACTTAGGTGATTCTCTTGCCTCAGCCTCCAGAGCAGCTGGTACTACCAGTGCCTGCCACAACACCTGGCTATTTTTGTTGTTGTGCGTTTGGCTGGGACTGGGTTTGAACCCACCACCACCCTCAGTATATGGGGCCAGCACCCTACTGACTGAGCCACAGCCAGCACCCATAGAAAGGGGTTTATAATAGTTAATATGACAGACAGTTTATTGCTTTAGTTTGTTCTACCATTAAAGTCATTGTAGGAGGCAGGTAAACCATCTGGACTTCAGCCTTTGTTTACCAAATATGCGAATCACACAATTTCTTGTTATTCCTCATAAGTGCAAGTTAGTGTCATGCAATTAAAGAGTGTAACTGATTAACACTTTAGGGGCAAACTTTATTTATAGAAACAACTTAGTTGGTAGATAGATATATGCGTACTTAATTCCACAACAGCACAACTTACAACTTAAGTGGAGCACCCAATTCACGCTAATTCCAGCTTTCTATAAAAAAAATTACTAGTGAGAAATACTGCAGTGGAAACCTCCTCAAGTAGCACACCGTTAGAAACCTTTGAAAGTGGAAGTCTCTGCCAGCCCAAACAGAAGAATAGTGAGACTACAATGTAACCAAAATGAGTGGGGGTTTAAATTATTGGGTTGGATTTTATGAAAATGATAAAAGTAGTTTTCCAGAGGACCACTCTTTCTCAACACTGTTAACATTGTGGCCTCATTTTTGTGTTTTCTTATAATTGTGTGCTGGGGGTCAGGAAGAATCAGAACAGTTATGGGAAGAGAACACTTGCTTAAATATGAGACCAGGTACTTTGCCGGTCACGTGGTCAACTTTTCAATCTGATCTTAAAACTCTTGGACAGATACTAGGAAATCAATAACCAAATCTATCACCATTAATATTATATGTTTACCAATTGGCAGAGTAGTCATGGAAGACCCGGTCATATGAAAAATGAACTAGACCCAAAAGGCATCTGTTTTAGATAGATTTTTGCAGATTACAAGAGGAAAGGATGATGATTTTTCAGCTAGTCCAAAAGCTTTTTACAGGCAGATGTGTGGAGTAATGAACCAGGGCTGGGTGGCACCTATAGCATAGGTCACTGGGGAGTCAGCTTGTGTTTAGAGACTCATGTAAGATTATTTTAGGCCTGACCATGGGCAATTATTTGGCAGGCATTGTGGGGGATGCTGCCCTCCCCACACCAGACTTGCTGTAGGCCAGTGCACTGAAGGCTCTGAAGGGAGTTGCAATCAAGGACTCAGACCCCTCTGGCTGGTCATGGTCTTTGACATCATGACATTTATTCCTTGCTGCATTTGTTGGACCTTTGCTGCCTTTGTTGGACCCTTTGGCCTTCTTCCAAGCCCTTCTTGTAAAGGGGAATAAGGAGAAAATCCTCAAGACAATTTTCCCATTTTGATTCAGCATTCAGTGACTTTCCACACCTAGCCCTGTTCCCCTCTCTACTCTCCCTGGTGTCTGGATTCATACAATTGCAGGGACCTTTTGTTCACAGTACCCTCAACAGTGATGTGACCCCCGCCCCCAGCTATGCTGCCTTACTTCAGTTGTTAACAACGCACTTCTCCAAGGGAAGAGAGGTAGTGTGGGTGAGGGAGAGGACTAAGGGAAATCAGTGCTTTCTCTGTTTTATATTCTTGATTATACCATCATAGTAGGTGAAAAGGGCTTTGCTATAACTTGCAGTTTCTCTTGTAGTTGCTGTAATTCCTTGTCTGACATGTTATAGTTCAGCTCTCTCTACTAGCTCAGCCAACCTACTCACATTAATCACTTCTACTTTTCCTCATATCTTCCATCCAGAAAGATCCAACAAACAAGGAGTCTGGCTATGAAATTAGGACACCTGAAAAACGTATTCATTTCATTTCTTTTTTTTTGCAGTTTTTGGCTGGGGCCGGGTTTGAACCCACCTCCTTCAGCATATGGGGCTGGCACACTACTCCTCTGAGCCACAGGCACCGCTCTCTTTTTTGCGTTTTGGGACAGAGTCTCACTATGTTACAGTGTCTCACTATGAGTACTATGATGTCACTGCTCATAGCAACCTCAAACTCTTGAGCTTAAGAGATTCTCTTGCCTCAGCCTCCCAAGTAGCTAGGATTACAGGTTCCTATCATGATGCCCAGCTATTTTTTTTTGTTATAGTTGTCATTGTTGTTTACCAGGCCTGGGCTGGGTTCTAACCCACCAGCCCTGGTATATGTGGCCTGCACCCTAACCATTGAGCTATAGGCACCAAGCCTGTATTCATTGCTTCATTGTGCATTTATTTGATATCTTGATATGCATTTGACATCATACAAATTTCATAAAATACATGTATCATTAAAGCATGACCCACTGTTTAAGAAGTAGCTTATGCTTTAGTACATATATACAGATGTCAAACATTAGTTCAGTACTATCCTGTAGTTTTTGTGATAGAAATAATTTTCGTATATGAGATGGACACAGAATACATCTTAACAGATTGTGTAGTGAGGGTACGTGAAAGATGAAGGTCAGTCAGAGTCAAGGAGGGCTTCATATGTATGTGACCAATGCCAAGTCTTAAAAAGATGTCTCTTGTTTTCTAATTTGTATCTCCAAAACCTTTGAAACCTATACTGTACAGCTCTTCATTTTGAAATCTTTATTATTTTCTCCTATGCACACACACACATACATATGCACATCCCTATTGTCATTTTAAGAAAAACAGAAGGAGAATTCTCTTTTTAATATTCCTTAAGTGACTGGCCCTTTTATAAAACTCTTTCTTATTTGTTACTAATTTCTGTGTTTGTTGTATTATCTCAGCTTGCTTTCTGCCTGATTTTCTAACAAAGGAGACAGTGAGAAGTAAGTAGGAGGACAAGGAAGTGAACTGGAAGAAAGGAGAAACCAACAGAAAAATTCAGGCAACAGGAAAAACCAAAACCGAGGAACTCCTCCAAGGGACCATGAAGCAGCTACTACAGAAGACTGCACCTATAAAGAATTAATGCTCTTAGCTCAGCGCCTGTAGCTTAGCAGCTAAAGAGCCAGCCACATATACTGGAGCTGGCAGGTTCAAATCCATCATGGGCCTGCCAAATGACAATGACAACTACAACCAAAAAATAGCTAGGCATTGTAGCAGGCACCTGCAGTCCCACCTATTTGGGAGGCTGAGGCAAGAGAATCACTTAAGTCCAAGAGTTTGAGGCTTCTGTGAGCTGTGATGCCATGGCACTCTACCCAGGGTGACATATTCTGTCTCAAAAACAAACAAATAAACAAACTCTTCTTTGTCTCAAGAAAAAAAAAAAGAATTAATGACCTTGAGAGAAAGGGAATTTAAAATATGGATGATAAAGACAATGAAATGAATGGACAAGAAATAGAAAGACAGAACCAAAAGTCTGTTGGGAGATATGTAGAATATACAAAGAATATGGTGGAACTTAAGGAAATGAAGCAGACAATTAGGGGATGCAAAGTAGAGAGTAGCAAAAATAGATTAGGCCATGGAGAAGAAAGAACCTCAGAGCTAGAGGATAAAGTTTTTGAGTTAACCCAGGTAGTCAAAGAGGCAGAAAAAAAGAGATAAAAAGCACAACAGGTGCTTAGAGAATTACGAGACTCCATGAAATGTCATATGAATAATATGGATTCTTGAAGGAGAAGAAGATTGATACAAAGGTATGGAAGCCCTACTGGAGACTATCATAAACGAAAACTTCCCAGATTTTACCAAAGACCCTGATACACTCCTTTTAGATGGATACCAAACTGTGGGTCATCTCAACTCAAACACAGCCTCTCCAAGACACAATGTAACAAACATACACAAAGTCAACATGAAAGAAAAAATTCTTCAAGCAGCCAGGAGTAAGCACCAACTGACCTACAGAAGCAGAACCATTAGGATGACAGCAAATTTTTCAACTGACAGCTTCCAAGCCAGAAGATTGTCATCCACCTTCATCATTCTCTTTTTTTGAGACAGAGTCTCACTATTATTATGTGCTGGCCACATACACTGGGGCTGGTGGGTTTGAACCTGACGTGGGCTTGCTAAACAACAATGAGAACTACAACAAAAAAAAAGCCAGAAAGATTTTATGAAGAAGACTTCCATGACATTTACAATAACAACAAAAATAAACAAGTGGGATTAAAAAAAACCTTGGTTCAGCTAAGGAAACAACAATCAAAGCAAACAGACAACTTTCAGAATGGGAAAAGGTGTTTGCAAATTATGAATTGGACAAAAGCTTGATAACTAGGATCTACTGAGAACTCAAATAATCAATTAAAAAAATCCAACAACTCTATATATCACTGGTCAAAAGAGATGAATAGAACCTTCTCTAAAGAAGAAAGATGAATGGTTAACAAACATATGAAAAAATGCTCATTGTCCCTAATCATCAGACAAATGTAAATCAAAACTACCCTGCAATATCACCTAACCCCAGTGAGAATAGCTCACATCACAAAGCCTCAAAGTTGGAGATGCTGGTGTGGATTTGGAAAGAAGAGAGCACTTTTACACTGCTGGTGGGACTGCAAACTAATACAACCTTTTTGAAAGGAAGTATGGAGAATCCTCAAAGAACTCAAATTAGACTTCCCGTTTGATCCTGCAATCCCATTACTGGGCATCTACCTGGAAGAAAAAAAATCCTTTTATCATAAGGAAATTTGCACTAGACTGTTTATCGCAGCTAATTGCTAAAATGTGAAAACAGCCTACATGTGCACCAACCCAGGACTGGATTAACAAGCTGTGATATATGTATACCATGGAATACTATTCAGCCACTAAAGAAGATGGAGACTACATCTTTTGTATTAACCTGGATGAAGGTGGAACACATTCTTCTTAGTAAAGCATGACAAGAATGGAGAAGCAAGAATCCAATGTACTCAGTTCTAATATGAAGGCAGCAGATGAGCTAATACAGGGGAGGGGGATAGGGAAATGAGCAAGTGAGGAGAGGGAAAGAGGGATGGGGGGTATGTATGGCATACCTCATTGGGACAGGACACAATTATAAGACAGACTTTAGGTTTGGTGCCCATAGCTCAATGGTTAGGGCGCTGGCCACATACACTGGGGCTGGTGGGTTTGAACCTGACGTGGGCTTGCTAAACAACAATGAGAACTACAAAAAAAAAATAGCCAGGCATTGTGGCAGGCACCTGTAGTCCCACCTACTTGGGAGGCTGAGGCAAGAGTATCGCTTAAGCCCACGAGTTTGAAGTTCCTGTGAGCTGTGACACAACAGCACTCTACTGAGGGTGACATAGTGAGACTCTGTCTCCAAAAAAAAAAAAAAAAAAAAAAAAGAGGGACTTTATCTAACAATAACAAAAAGAAATCTCTATCTCTGATTATAGCACTGCTCAAATGAAGTTGAGAAATAGCGTCCACCACTCTGTCGTCACCACTGTCAGTTTCATGAGTATGTGGTATCCATCTATTACTGATTGAAGGTAAAAGTGTCCATCTGAGTGCACACCAGCTTCACTACTGGATCTAAATAGCATGGTGTGCCTTGAGGCACTTTCAGATTCTGGAACCTCAATGCCAGCATCAACACTGCTTTCAGAATGGCTCACTTCTTTTTCACTGTCATCCATAGGGCTCTCATTCAGGAGTGATTCAATAACTTTTCTAATGCTTTCAAATATAAAGAGTACTCATTCATTTTTCTGGTGTATAACAGTCTTCTTCAGAAGACGATTTTCTTCTTATGTGTTTTTGGTCATGAATTATTGGATTCTGTAAATTATTTGATTCTGTAAATTGACAGTGTCTTTACACAAGAATCTGTGACCTTATCTTTAGATGAAGAATATTTGGTGATTCTGGGTTGATGAATATTTTCTACAGTAACAACACCACATACTGCTCATGATCTTTCTCCTGTAAACTATATTTACTCATTCTTCCCAAAGGTAAAGGTATTAAAACTCTTTCTTCTATAATAGGAAGTGAAATGTCAAAGAAAGGATCTTTCACTCTGGAGATTTTTGCATTCTTCATACACGATCATGCTAGTTAATTCACCAATAAAGATCCAATCTATGAAGTTCATTTTCTCACCTTCTCTTTCATATGCTTTAACGTTTTTTCTAGTTTCATCAGCTGCCGTTTAGGAGTTGGGTTGTTAAATGCTTGTAGAATGCTAGCTTGTATTCTCTTTGTTTCTTCTACCTTCACTGTGTCCAACAGATAATGAAGAACCTTTTGACTGAAAAATAGACCTGCCATTTGACCCTGCAATTCCTTTATTAGGTATATTCCCAGATGACCAAAAATTGCATTACAACAAAAAACTCTTTTTTTTTTTCTTGAATGCCTATCAGAGTTGTCATCATCTGAGATCTCACAATTAACTTGAGAAACTCATCCTAGAAAAAGTGATATTTGGCATTGAGGTATGTAGTACTTTTCACATATCACCAGATTGCAAAGGGGAGTAGTTTGAAGGTGACCATTGTGATATTCAACAAAAGAGGTATGTAGTACTGTTTTTTAGAATGAATTCATAAACTTAATTTTCTGACTGCTTATAGCTATTTCTACTTCAGGCTACCAATTGTAACTCTTTAACTCTAGGAGATCTCTGGGCTCCAGCAGGATTCCTTCACCCTACACTATGGCTTGACAGCGCTCTCCAAGGAGTAACTTGGGAAATCATAGGGTTTGTTTTGTATGTTTCTTCTCTATGTGTGAGCATAGTTCTGCACTGGTTAACATCCAATGTCTGAAAACCATTAAAGATATTTCATTTGACTAAAATTTGTTCCATAAAAGAGAGTGAATTTAGACACCCTGCCCTCTCTTGGACAGTAGCAGGAGGTTATGATGCTTCAATTACATTTAAACAATTATTTGATTCTTAATATATTATCATTATAACCAAAAAACTTACTGACATCTCTGAGTAGTTTTGGTAGATTGTCTATGAAACCATTTGAATTTTCTTTTAAAATTTCCCTTTAAAGAAATGTTGAAATGTTGGCTTATTTCTATCTCTTTTAAGTATTTTTTTTATATTTATAATATACTGACTTGGATTTCCAAATATTATTGAATGTTATAAGTGAAAATTTTTTAAAAATTATTTTACTATTTTGTTTTTATCAAGTCATAGCTATGTACATTAATGAAATTATGGGGTACAATGTGCTGGTTTTATATATAATTTGAAATACTTCCATGAAACTGGTTAACATAGCTTTCACTGCATTTTCTTAGTTATTCTGTTAAGACATTTATATTCTAGTAGATTTAACATGTACCCTTGTAAAATGCACCATAGGTGTGGTCCCACCAATTACCCTCCCTCCACTCATACTCTTCCTCCCCTCCTTTCTCCCTCCTTTTTTCCCTTCATCTTGGGCTGTATTTGGGTTATAGCATTCATATGGAAGTATGAGTGTTTATAAATTGGTTTCATAATAGGGCTGAGCACACTGAATACTTTTTCTTCCATTCTTGAGATACTTTGCTAAAAAGAATATGTTCCACCTCCACCCATGTAGACATAAAAGAGGTCAAATCTCCATCTATTTTTTTAAGGCTGAATAATACCCCATGGTGTACATATACACAATTTATTAATCTATTCATGGGTCGATGGGCACTTGGGCTTCTTCCATGACTTAGCAATTATGAATTAGGCTGCAATAAACATTGTTGTGCAAATATCTTTGTTATTTAGTGATTTTTGGTCTTCTATATATATACCTAGTAGAGGAATTGAAGGATTGAATGACAGGTTTATTTTTAGATCCCTAAGTGATCTCCAAACATTTTTCCAAAAGGAACGTATTAGTTTGAATTCCCACTAGCAGTGCAGAAGTGTTCCCTTTTATCCACATCCATGCTCACATTTATGGTTTTGGGATTTTGTGATGTGGGCTAATCTTATTGGAGTTAGATGATATCTCAAAATAGTTTTGATTTGCATTTCTCTGATGATTAAGGATGATGAGCATTAATAGTAATTGATACTATTTTTAAAGATGTAAGTCTTGGCAAAGAATTTATGAAGCAGTAATTTCCTATGCATCCATACCAGTGTTTAGTCCAAAAAGCAATCACAGCAACAACAAAAGTAAATAAATGTGATTTGATTAAATTAAAAATCTTCTTCACAACCAAGGACACAGTCAAAAGAGCAAATACACAGCACACAGAATGAAGAAAATATTCAAATGCTATACTTTTGATAAAGGACCAATAACCAGAATCTAGAAATAAATTAAGCAAATCAATGAGAAACAACAAAACAACCCCATTTAACTGCTGGACAAATGCAATAAAAAGAAACTTTTCAAATGAAGATTTATTAATAACTAAAAAACTCATGAAATATTTCCAATCATAAGGAAAATTCAAATAAATACCACAGTGAGATATTACCTAACTCCAAAGAGAATGGCTCATATCAAAAAATCCTAAAACAATAGATGTTGTCATGGACACAGAGAGAAAGGAACTCTTATACACTGTTGGTGGGACTGAAAACTAGAACAAGTTCTATAGAAAGTAGGGTGGATATTCTTCAAAGAACTTAAAGTAGACCTATAATTTCTTTCAGTAATCCCACTGCTGGGCATAATATAATATACCCAAGGGGAAAATGGTCATTTATTAAAAACACACCTGCACCTCAATGTTTATAGCAGTATAATTCACAATCACAAAGACATGGAAACAACCCAAGTGGCCACCAATACATGAGTGGATTAATAAAATGTGGTATATTCATACTATGGAGTACTACCTAGCCGTAAAAAGCAATATAGTATCTTTTGCGATAACCTAGATGGAATTGGAAATTCTTCTAAGTAAAATATTATAAAATGAAGAGACAAATACATACCAAGTTGTAACTGATCTATCAAAACTTAAGTAAATGTGTGGAAATAAATCTCAGAGAAAATAAATCTGAGAAGAAAGGAGTGGAGGTAATGAGTAAATTCATACCTATGGGGCATAGTGCGCATTATTTGGGTGAAGATCATATTATAAATTTGACTCAATTTGTAAAAACAACAAAATATGTAAACCAAACCCATGTACCCCCTAATATTTTGAAAGGAAAAAAAAAGCTAGAAAAATAAAATAAAATTTCAAAATATTAAAGGGCACTGATGTTTTTGATAGAAGTCTTGAGTCAGAACTATAAATTGTCACCAAAATAGTGCTGATTTTACCATAAGTGTATTTTCATCACTCACCCCCTGCTTGATTTCCAATGACTTTACTTCTCTCTGTACACTTGTGTGTCCATTGGTTAGTTTCACTTTATTAGAGGATACATGTAGCATTTGTTTTTCCATGTTTGAGATACTTCACTTGGGATAATTGTCTCCAGTTCCTTCCAAATTGCTGCAAAGACATTAATTCATCCTTTTTCATGGCTGAGTAATACTCTATGGTATGCATACACCACATTTATTAATACTCTCATAAATTGAAGGACACATGGGTCAATCCTCCATCTTTGTAATTGTTAATTGTGCCATTACAAACATTTGAGTGAAAGTGTCTTTTTGATAAAATGATTCTCTTTCTTTTAGGTAGATATCCAATAGTGGAATTGCTAGATCAAATGGTAGGTCTACTATTAGTTTTTCAAGAAATCTCCATACTATTTTCTATAGAGGTTGTCTTAATTTGAAGTCCCACCAATAGCACAAGTATTCCTTTCTTTCTGCATTCCTGCCAGCATTTACCACTGTTAGAATAACTTTTAATAAAAAGTTTAACTGCAAATAGAAATTTGATAAAGACTATGCTTTTGTTGTCTTTGTTACTATTTTGTATGTTTGTTATAGATTAAGCTATACTAATCCTTTTACAAGTTAAATGCATTTTTACACTCAATTTGCTATTAGTTTTTTAAATTTGGTTTTTAAAATTTCAAATGCCTATAGTATGGCAAATTATATTGGTATGCTTCATGATTTTATATTTACGTGTTTTAATACTAAGCTATTGACAATTATTTTCTGTTTTCATTTTAAATATTAATTAATATTTGTTTTCTATCCTTATTTCTGAGTTCATTGATGTCCTTTTAGGTAAACAGGGTGCTTTTGAGATTTCTCTTTGTCTTTAGTTTTCTTCCATTATTTAAGTGCCTCTTGTTGACTTTTAAATTTTAAATTGACATAAAGTAATTGTGCTTATTTATAGAATATAACATATTCCATATTCTAAATATACAGTACAGAAAAGGTCAATCAAGTTAATTGATGTATCAATCACCTCATCAGTTCATCATTATTTTGTGGTGAGAATGCCAATTAAGTCCTTAAATCTGAGAGTAATTATTACTTTTGTAATGACCTCTGACATTTTTATTGAATGCTATTTTTACCCAATTCATTCTATTTTTTCCCAATGATGTGAGCAGATAGATCTCCTGCATTCTCATTCTTTCATATCTTATAGTCTTTTACATATATATATATATATATATTTATATTATATATTTGTGTATGTGTATTGAAGTTGTAATATTCAAGTCATGTTTGACTTTGCAATTATAAGAGATAGCAGGTAACAATACAAGATAACAAATATTGTTGGTATATATTGAATATTACAATTTTAATATAGTTTTTTTTTTCTCAAAATGTGTATACTTTTTTACACTCTGTGTGTGTATGTGTGTGTGTATAAACTCCTGTTGTTTTGTGTTTACTGGTTATGTTTGTAACAGACCTTAGCATTAGAAATTTTTTCTATTTATTTATTTTTGTTTAACTCACTTTCAGTGAAGATTTTCCTTTTGTGAGATTCCTTAGCCTGTGTGTGGACAATTCTACTGTAAGATGTTTTGTTTTTATCTCTTTCATATTATCACCATGCATTCCTGTGTATATTTACTTTTTCTAAACCATTTTAGCATTGAGTTATGTACTATAAATACAACTATGTATTTGTAGTAATTTAGGGGTTTTAATTTTACATGTGATTTTTTTATTTCCTTTTTATAAACTTAATAAGAGATATTCTTTATGGCCACTTAAGCAAAGAAGAACTAATAGCTTATTTTCTTACCTTTTCACAATGGAATAGCCCTTTGATGTCCCAAGTTTATGACTAAGTTTTGTATTTCCCCCATATCCCTTGGTGTTCTCTGCTCTACATGGCTTTGAACTTAAATCCACTTGTGGTATTGGGATTTCCATAATATTTCTAGTTCCACATTTACTCATGTTTTATTTGAAATCTGAATAAAATCATGGGTAAAAATATTTGTTCTACAATTCTGTGGTTATGTCTAAGCTATACTGCTATTGCAGGAAGACAAGGCCCAATTGAAAGAATGAAAACCCAAACACCATGTTTAAAAGAGGAAGGGTTTTATTTCAGCCAGTGGAACAGCGACAGACCCAGAGTTCCAAAATGGCCACATTCTCAGCCTGCTCAGTCTTCTCTTTTTTATCCTCAGTCAAAAAACTTCAGCCCATGGATGCTTTTGTTCTTTGTCAATTTGAATCAAACTGGAGAAATGGGTCTGGCTTTTACAAAACTCAGCTTTTACAGATGAGAAAGCAAGTATTAGTTTCCAGGTCCCAGGAAGTTAAGTTTCTACAAATTCTTAACAGCTGAGTCACCATAGGGAGGACCTTGCAGGTGTATCCTTGGGATCTCATTGATAAAATCTCTGTTTTCTCAGATCTCACTTTTTCCAGGTAATTCTCTCTCACCACCATCACCTTAGGTAGTGAATTGATATATGAAAAATATATTTTTAGAATAGTATGATTAGAAGGCAAAGACATTATTAAAAATCACTGCTTGAGGCATTCATATTATTAAAATATATGATCAAAATTCCTCCTTGGGGGTTAAGGGTCTTGGTTCCCTGATCTCAGTAGAACGTTCAACCAAGGCCCAGCAAGAATTTCAAGGGAAATGCAGAAACGGAAAGTAAAACTGGAGTGGCATAGGCAGCAGGAACAGAGAACAGAAGTGACCTGCACACGTGTCAGTGCAACAACAGAATTTATTTAAAAACAAAGAGAAAGCTCAGAGCACTTTCAAGGAGAGCTGGAAGTGGGTTCCTCTCAGGAATGAGAGGAGTTGAGCAACACTAAGATGCACAGGCTGTGTAGAGGTATCAATGCCTTCCTTCTCACTATCTGAAATTGTGACTCTTTCATTGGCAGCTTTGTGCTTTTCTGTTGGTCATTGGTTACCTAGGTTACCTCATGCCTAACTTCTTTTCTCTCTGGCCCTCCAGACTTTCTTGTTTAGCAGGCCGGGCTTTACTTCCTTTCTCTCCTTTCTCTGTGTCCCTTCTCATTCACTACTTTAAGAACAATAAGAAGACATAACTTTTACAAAACAACCAAGTGCCAAGCATAATAAGTGGTGTATTTTTGGATTTAGCCAAGAATGGGCCTACGAAACCATAGCGCCCTTGTGCATAAAAACCCCCAAACACACAAAAAAGGATATTTCAAGATAACTCACAGTATTGTTATTTCAAGAGACATTTATGTCTATTCTAACTAAATGAGAAAGCTCTGAGGAGGGGAGATAAGCAAATGATTGAAACTTGAGTTTTTCTCAAAAACATAGTTATATATTTTTTGGAGAAGTATTCCATCAGAATTTAAGTTATGATATCAGCCAACCTCTACCCTAACCTAAGAAACTACACTATTAGATTTAACTCTCTAGTGTGAAGAGATACAAACAGCTGTGTTGCCCAGCCCCCACCCTTCAGTTCTTTTCCACTATAGAACTTCCAAGGTCAACCTCAGAATGTTCCTGAATGGACAGACCCAGACACAAGCTCAAACCAAATTGTCTCAGGCAGTACAAACCCTGCTCAACAGAGAGGGATTCAAGGGTCTCCTACAGCACAATTGAAGCCAGGGATCCATACTCCCACCTGCCAGACTCAGACCACACTATTGTCCGCTTCTCTGCTCACAGGCCCAGCTGGAGCCAGGGGCAATGCCCCTGCCCACTGGTCTCAGTCCACACAAAGTTAGTCTCGGCTTGCCAGACCAGTTGGAGTCAGGGAAACATGCCCCCGCCTGCCAGTCTCAGTCCACTGCCTGGCAAGCCTCTGTTCACAGGCTCTGTTAGAGTCAGGGCCCCAGGCCCCACCCTCCAGTCTCAGTCCATGCACAGCTAGCCTCTGCTTGCCAGACCATTCAGAGTTAGGGGAACATGCCCCTGCCTGTGGAGAGAAGGGAATGCTCCTACACTGCTGGTGGGAATGCAAGCTAATACAACCTTTTTGTAAAAAAGTTTGGAAAACACTCAAGGAACTAAAAGTAGACCTACCGTTTGATCCTATAATTCCTCTACTAGATATTTACTCAGATGATCAAAAATTATTTTACAACAAAGACATTTTCACCAGAATGTTTATTGCAGCTTAATTCATAATAGCCAAGACATGGAAACAGCCCAAGTGCCCATTGACCCATGAATGGATTAACAAACTGTGGTATGCGTACACCATGGAATACTATGCAGCCATAAAAAGATGGAGACTTCACATCTTTTATGTTCACTTGGATGGAGCTGGAACATATTCTTCTTAGTAAAGTATCTCAAGAATGGGGAAAAAAGTATCCAATGTACTCGATACTACTATGAAATCAATATATGATCACCTATACACTCATATGAATGGCAAAACATAGCTATAGTCCAGAAAGTAGAAGGAAAGAGGAGCGAGTGGGAGGGGAGGGGGATATGGGAGGAGGGAGAGTATTTGGAGAGACCTCACCTAATATGCATGATGCAGTGGTACATTTCAAAACTATTAAGAAATGAGTATAATTGTGACGGATTTGTTACTTAGTTCAATGTAAACATTTCACATTGTAATCAAAGCAGTACCCTGAACCCCATAAATGCATCATCAGTGTACAAAGTTATGATTTTATAAAAAATAATTTAAAAATAAATAAATAAATGAACAACAACAACAAAATTTAAGTTATGAAATGAGACACATGCAATGTCTCATGACTTCTGTTTCTAATCAAAATAAATGGTTCTATAAAGTTATATAAATTCTGCCTGTAGAATGTGATTTGGTATAAAATAAAACAGTCTTGCTCATAAATACAATTTGTTTAAAATAAGTTCTCCTGACAAAGAAATAAATTAACTATTAATTATATTATTGCAGTGAGTAACATCATCTCATAATTAAAGAAGAAAATTTATATATGTAAAAATGTATTTTCATAATTATAAGTACATATGTTTCTAAATTTTTCAAAAATTTATTCTGTTTAAAACTATAAAGCCAATCTTTCACTTTTCAGTCTTTAACCACAGAAGGAAACATCTCACTGAGTTCTTTTTAAGTGTCCTGAGACTAGAGGGTTCCAGTACCATGTATTAGAAATGCTTTTCCTTATTAAACATTGATCTCTTTGGTTTAATTACATCAATTCCATGAAAAAGTTGTTTAATATCAGATGTTTAGTGTGGCAAAATCTATGCAAATAAATTATTTCATACTTTTTTGAAGATGGAGAAACCTAAATTATATTTTCTCAGTAGCATCGTTTGGTTCAACTACCTTAGTGAGAAATGGGTTAGTTTAGATGTGGAGCTATAAAATAAACATTCCTTCTGATTTGGTCCCTCTAAATGTGGTTCTAAATGCTTTTTGATTTTGGTCTTCATTTAGATTTGATCAAGGATTTTCTCTGGTAATTAGTTATCTGGTGCCTGCTAATAGAAGGCAGTCTATGCCCAAGTGTGTAAACAAACCAGGGAAGCACACAGTAACTCTTCCTTCATCCTCATGAGAAGGACGATGAGGGGAACTTTCCTTAATAAATGTATGATGCCACAAGGGTTTTCCTTTGTCTACTGTCATGTAATCCTGTGAATCAGTGACATGGTTACTCTTTGTTTTATTTAATTAAATGAAATAAACCCAGAGACATGAAATAATTAGCTCAAGTTTAAATAGACAAATATAGCTGAGATTTAAGTCAGTTCTGAGTACAAATATCAATTATCTTTTCCTTCTAATATTATTCCCTGGAAAAACAACAAATACAAAAAAGTAAAAAATTCTCTAAGGTATAAATTCCTCCTACCATCCAAAGCAAAACACCTAGCATGTGGTACATATGTCACACAATAATTTCTTTACAAAAATAATTTGGGAAAATGTAGCAATAAGAATTGTTCTTTTGACTTGTTTGTTTTCTAGTGGTCACTATGTGGCAGGCACTCTTCACGTTGTTTCGCACCTGTTAACTCATATAATCTACAGGACAGTCCTATTTGTTATATATTAACCTTACAGTAGTTTTAAAAATGAAAAATTTGAGGATATCGATATGGCTCAAATTGAGCCGTGCACTCAAGAAGTTTGATTTTGGTGTAGAGTCACTGATCCCACACATGACACTGTCATTTTCTAGCACATAAATTTGACTTACATTATTTCATGTAGAAAGTATTTCAAAACCCAACTCAAATTTTAAAATCAGTTGTAGAGTAATCTTAGAGAAAAGAATGGAATATCTACCTACAGAAGAGTGGAGACCCATACCCTTCCCTACAAATAACATGATTATTCTTTTACCCCGGGATGAAACACTTTGAAATGAGACCTTAAATCAGGCAGAAGTTCTGCCTAAGGTAGGAAATTAGAAAGAGCAATAGAGTAAAATTTGAGTAAGTACACTTCTCTACAATAAATAAACTAAACAATAAAGTTTATAGATAATAAGCAAGATCTCACAGAGCTAACATAATTGACTAATAAGCATTTCTATCATTGTTTGTTCCAGGCTCTTGCACTGTATCCTTAAAACCTTTCATTAGACAAGCAATAGACAATTGTACAGATCCCAGTCACTTCAGGGAGGGTTATATGTGACCTATGTATCTGCACAGAAAACCAGTCTACTAATTGAACTACTTTTCCTTTAGAACAATAAGCAAACAGAAGAGTTTTCCCAGTACTTAAGGTGTGAAGCCTGACTGACCCCATTTGGTACTGGCTGACTCCATCTTGTACATGAGTTAAAACTTCACAGCCCTCAAGGCCCTTCCCCTCACATATTGTTACAGGCCCCTGAGCACATACACCCTGCAGGAACAGAAAGATAAGATTAAAGTGAAGACCTTGAAAATGCCCAGTCTGGATGCAACATGTGCTCTTCTTAAGGGCCTTTAGTGCCCACTTACCCCCCTCCCAGACTCTAATCTGGCAAATTTCACTTCTGTAACTGCTTCACTCTCAGAAACTCCACCCAACTGAAAGGATCAGTTAAAAATTCTGCTCTCTGGCTGGACGCCTGTGGCTCAAGTGGCTAAGACGCCAGCCACGTACACCTAAGGTGGTGGGTTCAAATCCCCAGCCCGGGCCCGCCAAACAACAATGATGGCTGCAACCAAAAAAAAAAAAAAAAATGGCCAGGCATTGTGGTGGGCGCCTGTAGTCCCAGCTACTTGAGAGGCTGAGGCATGAGACTCACTTGAGCCCAGGAGTTGGAGGTTGCTGTGAGCTGTGATGCCATGGCACTCTACCCGGGGGATAGCTTGAGGCTCTGTCTCAAAAAAAAAAAAAAAAAAACAAAAACAAAAAAAAAAATTTCTCCTCTCCTACTTCTCAGGGTGGAGAGCTTTTTCTGGTTATGAACCCCCTCTCAGTGCCAGCTAATAAAGGACCTTAAAACTGAATTGGACTCAGTGTGCTGGCATAGTTCACTATAATTCCACTCACATTTGTGTACAATAAAGGCAAGCTAAAAATATGAAATATAACAAAAATAAAGAGAGATGTGCAGATGGAGGAACTGAACTCAGAAGAAATAGAGATAAACCAGGAAACAGAAGATAATTCGAAAACATTTCAAGAGATCCTGATGAAAATTGAACCTATGAAATTGCATGCTATGAAGTTAAAAGTGGCAGCCAGAAAAATAAGATGAGGTCTTGGAAATGGAAAATACAATTTCCAAAAGGAAGCTAAATTGATAAAATAAATAAACAACAGAAAATCTAGATATATATGAAATCAAAGAGTTCAAAAAAGTAAAAATAAATCCAGACATTCAAGTTTGAGAAAAAATAAAATGGAAAGGTAGTAATATTTCAAAGTGAAAAAAAGAGCTTGAGGCAATCCAATATGTGATCCAGAATGAGAGAAAAGAAAAGATGAATGGAAGATAGTTTAATAAACAATACATTAAAAATTTTTGAATTGAGAAAATTTACCTTTATATTAAAAGTCCTTACCCTTGAGTGGGGAAGAAAAGATAAAACTCAAATCAATGGGTTACACACGTAAACACACCATGATAAATCCCTGAGTGTATAGACAAATCATTAAAAGTTTTAAGAGAGTAATGGAGAAAATATTAATTTTCCTACAAATCAGAAAATCAGAGTGGCATAGGGATCATATTAAAAAATATTGGCTTTGTGAACATTTAAAAATATAAAATAGTTTATTGCAAAATTTATTTACTTCTCTGATCTTCAAGCTTAATATTTCCATGCATTTTTGTAATTTTACTAGTATGTTTGTTTCCTTGAAATATCTCGCATAGGCTGCATTTGTTGTGTATGTCTTTAATTATTATCAAAGGGAATAATTCTCTGTGTATTCTTCTATAGCTTGCTTTTCTACTCAGAAGAACACATGGAGTTACTCACACATACATGCGTAGTGGGCATTCCTTTGCTTTTCCTTTGTATACAATTGACTTTTGTGACAATTTATTTATCCGTTTTCATTGTTGAGAGGCACTAACATAGCTACTCCAGCTCTCTTATGGCTATTATTTGCATGATATACTCATATATTATTTTATTTTACTCTCAATGCACTTGCATCTTTTAATTTGAGGTACTTGACTTGTAGACTATCGACTTGTATTACTAGATCTTGATTTTTAGACTAGCTCAACAATCTCTGCTTCTGATTGGAATTTTATTTCACATACATTTAATGTAACTATTGATATGCCTGAATTTATGTCCTTCACTTGCTATCTTTTTCTTTACATCAAGCTTTTTTTGGTAGCACTGGTTTTCTGTTAAAAAAAAAAGTCAGTTGTTTATAATTTGTGTTGATGTTTTAGCTATAATTTCAGTTATTTTTTGTGGTTTTCCTTAAGACTGTGATATGTATTTTGATTTGTCACAATCTACTTTAACTTTTTACTGAAATAGTCTTGTCCCCACCCCCATGCGATCAGTGCCATGAAGATCTCAGTTATTTAAGCTATGACCCCAGCAATTCAGAATCCAATATTTCCTGTAAGATATGTATATGTAAACACACTAATTTTACATTTATAATTACCATTTTCAATGCTATTCATTTATTTGATGGATTACTTTTTGGTCTTAGAGATTTCCTTTAGTATTTCTTTAAGGTCAAATCCATGAATGATGGCTTCTCTGTTTTTGCTTCTATGAGAATGTTTTTGTATCATTTTCATTTTGAAGGATATTTCCACTAGATTTGAAATTCTTGGCCTAGAGAATCGTACAATCTTTCAGCACTTGCATATACCATTTCACTGCCTCTTGATGTGATGCTTTGGGTGGGAAATCACCCATTAAATGAATGTTTTCCTGTATGAGAAAAATCATTTTCTCTTGCAGCTTTAAAATATTCTTTCTTATTCTTATTTTTTCAGCAATTTGACTATAATGTATTAGGTTTATAAATAAATAAATATTTCTCTGTTTTTATCCTGTTTGAAGTTTGTCGAACTTCTATTCCACCAAATTGGGGATATTTTTCGGCCTGTATGTTTTGAATTTTTTCTTCTTGATTTTTCTTTATATTGTATTTCTAGATATCTCCCTGTATGTATCTTAGGCAGTTGATATTTTCTCACAGGTTTTTGAGGTTCTCTTCATTCATCTTATACTTTTTCTCTCTTAGTTCTGATTAGACAATTTCTATTATTATTTCTTTAAGTTTATTGATTTTTTCTTCTTGAATCTAAGGTTGCAGCCGTATAGTAAACGTCTCACTTCAGAATTTATTCTTCTAATTTCGATTTTTTTTACATTGTATCTCTTCTTGCTGAGTCGTTAGCATGTTTTTCATTAATTACATTTCATTCAATTTTAAAACATTTTCATACTAGATGACCTAAAGTATTTTGCGAATCCAGCATAAGCATGCACTCAGAGATGTGGTTTTGTTGAAAGCTTCTTTTTTCTCCCCCTAAGTATAGGTCACACTTTCCTGTTTGTTCACAAGTTTGCGATTTCAGTTGAAACTAAACATTTCAGGCAATGTACTGTGGCTGTTTTATCTCCCTGAAGGATGATGATTATTTTTACTTTTATTTTTCTTTAAATTCTAGGCCATCTCACTGAGAGGATTACCTGTTGAGGTACACAGTTCCATGAGCAGCCATTTATCTGAGTCTAGATTTTACCACATACTGATATAATTTATGTGATGAATTTTGCCCCTTTTATGAAATTTATATTTTGAAATCCTAACCCCAGTACCTCAGAAAGTGACTTCTGTTGAGACAGGGCCTGGAAGAGGTAATTAAAGTAAAAGGAGTTCCAAAGGCAGGATCCTAATCCAATCTGACTGGTGTCTGCCGAGAGGAGGAGATTGTGACACAAGGATGCACAGAAAGAAGGCCGGGTGAGTGCAGAGAGAGATGACCACGTGCAAGCCAAGGACAGAATCGGCTTGTGTATGAAATGAAACCTGCTAGCCCACTGACCTTGGAAGTCTAGTTTCCAGAACTATGGGAAAATAAATTTTTATTGGTTAAGCTGCCCAGTCTGCAGCACTTGTGACAGTATCTCTACAAGCTGATACAGCTTTTGGTACTGGGAAGTGAGGTGCTGTGTAACAATACCTAAAAATGTTGAATCAACCTTGGAACTAGGTAATAGGTAGAGGCTGAAAGAGTTTTAAAGTATGTATTAGAATAAGCCAGATTTCCTTAGACCAATTTCCTAGGTTATTAAATTTTTATTGTTATTATTGAAAATTTGCCCAGTTTTTCTTCCCTTTTTTTTCTACTGTTTCAAAATCCTAAGGGGTCTGTATGTTTTGGTTTATGTATCACATTTGTAATGTTTGAGTCTTGGCTGTAAGTGTGTCTATCACCTGAATGGTGTTCACTGTAACTGTTCACGTAGGTTTTCACTTGTTTTCTCTGGAGAGAAACTGCCCAACAGCATCTTTAAAGCAGTCCTTCACTCTTTTAACCAGTTTTAATGAAAACCTCCAACATACTTCCATTTGGAAGGAAATTTTGCAACATTGTTCATAATTGATAACATACATGCTCTTGTATGCAGCAACTTCCCAAGAATTAGTTGTGCTTCTAATTATGCATTCAGAAATATTTACACATGGGCAAGATTAAGAAATTATTGGATTTTTATAAAATATTAAAAAATATAAAAACTCAGGACATTAAGTAGGTCAAATAGTATATAGCACACTTAAATAACTTGATATAGAGCTGTTATCATGCTCGTCTAAGTATTTAATCAGACTCATGGTTGGAAATTTATACACACACACTTATAAAACACTATCCATGCATGAATACATACATGTGTGTACATATTAAATTGTTAACATTTATTTGAATTTTTGGAGATGGTAGAAAAGTTGTCAAGAATAATTTTCACTTTACAAGCTAAATGTTTCTTAAATGTTTAACATTTTAGAGTAGAATAAATTAACATTTTATCATTTATAAATCAAGAAAACAAATGAAAACAAAATAAAGCATATTTCTATATTTGTTTACATTTGGAGGATGGGGTAAATTTTAGTGTCTGGGCCTGCAAAGCTAAAGCCAGTCTCTAGTCTATACTGTGTGTATCCCACTAAGATTCTCTGTCCTGCTCCAGCAGACTCTCCCTTGATGACACACTCCAGTGCTGGTATTGTTAACCCCAGACTCAATTAAGCACCACTCTGAGAGTCCGAACATCACTGCGAAGGCACAAGGAATTTTATTCATTCAAGCTCAGAGCCTGGGCTGCCTTTAAAGAAAAAAGCAGGAACAGCCCTTACAGACTACTCAGAAAGTCCCTTTATACCCCTCCTTCTTCCCTCCCATTAGACCATCCCACCCCATCCCCTTATTGGTAGATAAACCATGTCTGTTCTAAACTGACAGGTACAGGGGGTCATGTTCAGGTTTGATTGGCTCAGGGACGAGTCTTCTTTGTCTCAGGTTAGCCAATGAGAAGGAAGGGATAAAGGTCACAAGTGGGGTGTGTGCAGAGTAGAGTGGCCAGTACAAAAAGTGGGAGTCAGGATGTGGGCTGAGTGCAGAGTAGAGTGGGCAGTGCAAAAAGGGGAGGGGTCAGGATGTGGGCCGAGTGCACAAGGGGGCTTGCCTAACACTAGGTATGATAAGGTCCTTGGTATGAGGCAGCCTGTTGTTCTGAGTAAACAACAAAAGGAGGTAGTTGGACTTGATTTAATTAGTTTGGCTCCCACAGTATCATGCATGGGAAAGCTCAGAACCCTAGCTGACTATTGAGGTAGCGTCAGACTTCTAAGTTCAACTTTAGTGATGTTATAACAGGGTAATCGGACTGGTGTTTCTGCCTCTTTAAAACACCTCCCCCCCCCACCCTCCACACACATACACTCTTTTCGGAAACTGGAATCTGCATCCCTACCTTGATTGATGGTCAGGAGAAGTGAGGGAGAGGTGGTTGTTCTTTGCACTATTGGATGGGCCTGAGGAGCAATTCCAGGCTGGTGGAGGTGTGGAAGCCTCCCAGGCGAACAAAGGTCATGGTTTTGTCTTTGGCAGAAATGAGATGGAGTGGGACAATAAGAATTGTTAACTGTAGTTAAATGACAAGAGGCCCTCAGTTTGAAAGTGTTTCTACTTAATGTGTATGAAAAATCAGTATTTTGAGACGAACAGTCTGTGATTTTTCCTTCTTTGCTGGCAAAGTAATAAATTTCTCTTTTCAAAAATCATTTTTTTTTTCTAATGCAGAACAGATACTGAACATTTGGTAGCAATTCAAGTGTGTCTCTTCACCCCAGTTTTCTCCCCTCTGGCTTTCAAGGAGGCTTTCCTTTGACCCTGCATCTTCACATTTGCAAAATGTTTGGAGGGACATGAATCTAGAAAACTGGGTTGCTTCACCAGTTGGCTATCGCTGAGCTGGCTTCATTCTGCGAGGAGGAAAGTGTGTGCGTGCTTTGCCTCCTGTGATATGACTGCGCATGCTATCTATCTGGGGAGCCAGGCATTCGTCTGGGGCCTTTACCGCCCTCTCTTGGAAGGAACTCTGTCTCTGTTGACTTCTCTTTCTGGAAGTTTGGCCCAGTTGTATTTTATTTCTACATACTTGAATATTTTTCCTTAAAATTATCCCTTTTGTTGAAAACTTACTCAAATAGATTTTAGTATACTCTGATCTTCTATTTAAAATGTGGTACAGAAAGAACAGCCCAAAAGGCTATTAAGTGTAATATTTTACACATCAAATAAGGAAGCTTGAAATTATTCTATATTCTATCCTCCAAAAGTATTTTTAATCTTGCCATTTTGATAAAAGTTTTGATTTTAACCATAGCTTTTATTGATAATATAATAAGGCTTATTTCTTCCCATACGATCATAAAATCGCTGATGTCAGCCACTACCTCAGCAGTGGCTCAGCTGCCCTGTTTGTGTGGAGACAGAGCTCCATTGTAGAGTGCCCTTTCCTGCTCCCTGTCCTGAAGTGTGCATGGGGAAGGAGCCAGTTGCTACCTTTAGGAGAAAAATCTGCCATTTTATTTTGAGTGCATTCTGAAAACAAATTCCACTCAGCCAAGTGAGGATATATTTTTTCATTTAACACATTTAAATAGCAAAACTTGTCTTGCATATAACAAAACAGCACAAATACTTTGTTCTACCTGTACAATACTATTTTGCCACTGTATCCTTTAATCAGCTCCTGAATAAATGAATAACTCATATTTGTGTGCAGTGAGAGACAACTTAATTAAGCATGGGGAACATGGTACTAGTTATAATATGATATACTGATGCAAACCCACAGGGTGAGAATGAGTAAAACCCCCAGACACCCTAGAGTGAACAGTCTACAAAGAGCTATGCAGCAACTAAAAGCTGGTCACACAGGACAAAGAACTCTCTCTGTGTTACACATTGAAAGAGCAGCTCGAGGGGGTTGAAACACCCAGTGTGATGTATGGCAAGGGATCTCCATGCACAGGGAACAGCTAGGAGGCCTCAGATAAGTGGCCCCGGGCATGATCTTGCCTCCCTCTAATATCCCAGGTTGTCTTCATACCAAGATTGCTGATATCAACCATGGTCCCTGCTGAACTTCCACTGATGGATTTAGTGCTGTTAAGTTCTATCCAACAGAATAGACGAAAGTCAGGGGCACCCTCATGGCCTTGTAATCAAGACCAAAGCCTGCCTCCTTCCACCAGGGATTTGAAAGAAATATAGAGACTATTATTTGCATTTAAATTTGGAAACAAAATTTGAAGACTTGATAATCTATGTCTATTTGTGTCTTTAATTTTCATTCAAGATTACTCTTGTAATTAAAGTAAATACCACATTTCTTTGTAAAAATAATTGCAGTTAACCTTGAACAACACGGATTTGAACTGCACCAAATACTTTTAGGTTGATTTTCTTCTGCCTCTGCCACCCTCCTCCTCAGCCGAATCATTGTGAAGATGATAAGGATAAAGATGTTTTATAATGATCCATTCCACTTTATGAATAATAAATATATTTTCCTTTCTTATAATTTTCTTAATAATGTTTTCTCTACCTTACTTTTTTGTAAGAATACAGTATATAAACATATATGTATAATACATATGTGTGATAGAAAGTGTGTATTAATAGACTATTTATTATTGACCAATAATAGTTTTCTGATCATCAGCAGGCTACTAGTAGTTAAGTTTTGAGGAGTTAAAAATTATATGCAGATTTTTGACTGCTTGGAAATTTGGACCCCTGACCTCCATATTGTTCAAAGGTCAACTATACTTACAGGATGTCTCAGAAATTTTTACCTAGGTCAGAACTAGCTGGACAGCATCAATCTCAATTTTCTTATAGATTCAATAGGACCTAACTTAGCCTACTGAACATTAACACTCAAATAACTAAACATCCCCTAATAAAGTCACTGTGGTCTTTGCAAAAACACTGTACGAACTCAATTTAAAATTCTTTAAAATCGTATATTTTCAGTGATCCTGTTAACTGATATATTTATGGTAAATAACACAAAGAATATGATCAGAAATAATTTTTTCTAAATTTTATTTAGAGCCTAAGGAAGATCTCCACTAGGGTTAGATATTCTTAATGGCGTGTAAATTCAGAGGTACATATTTTAATGTAAAAGAGTAGAAAAAGTTCATACCTCTCTAAAATGATATTCTAACATATTTGCTGGTCAGACCAGGGGAAACTCCATTACGTTATTTGTTCACATTTTCATAAAGAAGCAGTGCAGCTATTCCTCATGACTTGCCCACATGTGTTTTGTATCTTGTGATACACATACATTGGATCAGGTGAATGGTGTTCCTTGCACATAACTGTCATCCCATCCCTCCACAATTCATTAAAAAATGGACAGAGAAGAATCAGGAGACCAATAGGAGTGAAATTTACTAAGCAAACATTTGATGTCATAAACACATCTGTGATCCGTAATCTCATTTTTAAGCCACATGGGTTAAAGTAGCAATATGTCCAGTTATCATTCACTGAGCAATCATATGAACAGATTGAACTCTCGTCAGCTGGAGTCTAGGTAAGTCGGACAGGAACATTCCTACTCACTGATGTACATCTTGACAAAGATGAGGACATACTGTATAGAGAAAGGCAGCTAACAATGGAACTTGACTCAGTTATTCAGATATCCAGCAAATTGAATCTTCCCAGCTTTACAAAGGAGAGCAGATAATTCACTGATAATACTTTTGCTAAGTCAGCTACAACAAATGACTTCAAGAGGCAGCAAAAAGTAGCTGATGATTAGCCAGCTAAATATTTATTTCTTCTAAAATTTAAGTGTTAATTTTCAGCATCTTCAGCATCTTCCTTGTACTAAAGAAAAAGTGTCACTTAAAAAAATTTTAGTTGAAATGCTTATGATGTGCGGCAAGATTACTGATTGAATAATTGTTATGTAATCCTTCCCCAAATTAATCTCTGAAATAATTCAAATTGTGTCTTTCATGGTAGGATTGGAGATTTAGGATTGCTTTCTTGTAGGTCTGAGAAAGAATAGATCATTGATTACTGGGTTTATGGTGCTGAGCTCCAGGACATTAGGTATGAAGGATGGTCCACAGGTCCAGCAGGAGGCTGTCTCTTGGAGTCATAATTTCTTTTCACTACTGTCTCTCTTCTCCCTCTTAATCCCCTCTGTCCTTAAAAGTACTGACTCTATCATGTTTTTATCTCCCCAAACCTCTTTGTAAAAATATTTTATCTTCTCTTATACACTTTACTTTCTTTTCTCTTCTAGACCCCTAGTATTCTCTTTTTCATTTTGCTAACTCTTACAGCCTTTCAACAGGCATAGAATTTTTTAAGGAAATCTTTGCCTTTCAGTAGATGCTCATAAAACATATGAAACAAGTTACTTGACTTTTACTGCAAAAATGTCTTATTTACCAATATCTACAGCACATTTTTTATTTTGAAACTAAAGGAATAAAACACACAGATTAGGTACTCAACAATTATTTCAATGTTGAATAGTCTTCTGTGAAACACTCGTAAAAATTTGAGCTAAGAATAGTGATACTCAAGAAGGGTTAAAAGTTGGAAATTCTAAAAATTTATTTCTCATAATTCTTCACATGGTCTATTTTTATACAGAAAGCTATAAATCTAAATATTACTGAAAGCATTTCTCAAAATTCAACATTTTATAGTTATTTTATTGTGGCAAAAAGTTACATTTTCTTCAATCAGACAATGGAAATTTTATAATTTTTCTTTGCTTATAAAATATGCTTTATTACAATGTATTTTCGTCTCACTATTTTGCAAAATGGTGAATTTATTTATTCTGACATATTAAAATATACCTTTTACTTTAATTCTTATTTAACTATTTCAAACTGCTTTATAATAAATGGGTGTAAACCACTAATCAGATAGAACATTAAAAATACCGTTTCAATATCTGCTTAGAGAACTAGAGAGATTTGTTGTTTATCGTCACCATTATCGTGTGCTGTTATCACTGCTTTAGGCCAACATAACCCTATTTCCTTGTCCTGAACTTTTCTTCTTTCTATGCCCACATTGTCTATATTTAGTTCTCTAGAACTTTCCCAGCCCTAAATATTCTTGGGTCCTGAATATCATTATCTTATTCTAATAGTTCATTCCTGTGACCTAATGCATAATCTAGAATGTTTATTTTAATGATAACTACAGAAAGGGATTATGCGAAGTCTAAGATCCATTTTTGTAGGTGTTTGGGGTGAAGTTCTTTTAAGAATTGAGTGGATGATGAGATTGCATCACCTATAATGACTTTTTAAACAGTGACATTTTTTAATTTGATCTATAAATTTGATATTGAAATAAAATCTGAGTTTCTGACCTGGAATTTGTTTATAATCAGAAATAATTTGTTCAAGATAGATTTATGAATTGTAATGAACTTTGTGGTTTATACACATGCTCATATATATTTTAAGGCCTCCTGCATTTGTTGTTATTTATGTGATTTTAAAGTTCCTTCAGCTTGTCCTTCTTCGTAGGCTGTTTATGTACCTTCAGACCTGCAGAGCCCACAGTTCTCCCAGGGGCTTGGAAGTGATAAAAGGAAGAAACACAGCCCTGTTACCTAATTTCATTAATTTCTAATCATTGAACAGGAAGGCAATCAATTAGGAAATTGAATAACTTGTAACTTAGTTGAAGGCTAAGTTATTGGCCACCTCCATCTTTTAGTTTGCTTAAATCCACACTCACCATTAAATAGAAAGCATTTCAATAACTGTTATTTAATAAATCCATATTGAATACATTTTTTTAGTTTCCCATCATTTTATCTTAAATTTATTTTCCACAACAACAAATTACTTTCTATACAACTATGCCTACTAATGATAAATGCAGAATCTAATTTCTAAACTGTATTACAAAGGAGTTTAAAATCATCTGGAATTATTTAGATGAGTGTCAGAGTTTTCTGCTCAGTTATTCTAAACCAAATTTACCAGATGTGATATACATCTCAATAAGCAAAGAATCCCTTTTTTTGTTTTTAATCAGATTCAATCCCAGCCTGCCATACTAGCTAATGTTTTCTAAATACAGTATTGCTATTATAAAAAGTGCAAGGAAGTCATTGCTTTTCTGTAACAATTTGTATGGATTTATTACTTAATTAGTGTTTTTACCTTTATGTGACAGGGGTTATTGAGTGAAGCTCACACCTCTATAAAGCTAGAACGAAGTCTAAGCAATCTTTTATAAGGTCCCCCATTAAAATGCAATATAATCAGGCAGTAAAATGTACTAACACACCTCAGAGAGTTTTCAATTTGTCATGTTTTACAAGCAATTGGGAAAATGTTTATTCAAGAAGTGATTTATTTCTTGTGAGGGTGCAAACCCACTCAGCAACAACAACAAAAAAATGAAATTCATTATTTCTACCCAATTGAAGTTTGCTTATACCTACGCAACACCACGTTAAATTGTACTGCAACTAGAAACTTTATGAGCAAACAGAAATGGAGACCAGGTAATTATTGCAAGAAATACCATTACATAGTGATGTATGGTACAAGAAATACCATAACATAGTGAACATGGCAGATATTTATGGAGAAGACCAGTCCCAGATCATGTCCATGTTAGAGCTCAGTGAAGTAACTGTTGTTGCTGGTATAATAATGTCTGTATTTATCTACATTATCTATTACTAAACAACGAGGCAAGGATTTGTATGCTAGTCAATGCAGACACAAAATCAAGCATATCCCAAAATAAGACCTGTGCTATTTATGTAAATATAAGAATAATTTTGAATATGAATATTTACCATAAAATGGGTCCCATAGCACCAGCCACCAGATGTCTCTCAAGTCACCTGAAATTCACTCACTAAGTGTCTCCTGGTGTTTTCTAAAGGGGCCATTAAAGTTTCCAAGAGTTCTTACAGGTGATTTTTAGGATCCTTGTCTTTGGAGCTGTCACAAGGCCATGTAACTCTCTGCTTCCTCATCAGGTTTGACATCTGTGACTCTCTTGGCTGTTGGTGCTATGTCTGTGTGTGCCCGTACCCAGCATCAAAGAGATGTGTTGTAGTTCTAGGAAGCTCCATTATGTGGTTTTGTGATCCATAGAGTCTGTGGGTATTTGGTTTTTTTCCCTTACTTTTTTTCTGTGGTTTTTATTCAGGGAATTGATAGATTTAACAGTTATTCTGCTCAAATAATCTCAATAAATTTTTGAAAAATTGAAATCATGAAATGTAGATTCCTCTATTTCTCTATGAAATTACTTTGGAAATCAACACCACAAAGAAATTTTGAAAATTATCAAATGTGTGGAAATTAAACAATACTCTCCTACAGCCAATGGACTAAAACAAAAACCAAAACCTCAAAGGTTGTGTAAAGCAAAGCAAAAACAGGCGAAGTTATGTGGATCAAGGACGATAGACACTTTCCCACACAAGTTCTCAGTCCCTCCCTATTTTCTCATGCACTCCCAACCGTATATCGGGCCCTAAGACCTGGAGGCAGTTC